>JAULCD010484661.1:0-14802 GCA_032361085.1 Calliostoma canaliculatum | reverse complement strand
CACGTGCAGCACACTGAGTTGTTCACTAGCTGCTGCCTAATTTGTTTGATAAAACTAAAGCCAAATAAATTACCTGCCAATAGCATGCTGCTCACTCTAAAAAAAATTGTAAGCTAGGGCATTGGAGGTGCCATGCACCAAGTCAAAATTAAATAACAAAGACAACATAAGTCTGTCATAAATAATAAAACAGTTCCCATTTTAAAATTCCATCTAGGTAATTATGTCCTGAAGTCCAATGCAAAATTTGTTTTTACTATCTGTAACAGGTTTTGAGAAATTGGTCCAATTGAAGAAATATGCACAAAGTCACAAAAAAATAAAACAAGGGCCACAACTCTTATTTAAACTTCATCTAGGTATGCATGTCCTAATGAAGACACAGGCCAAATTTGTTTTTTTCTATCTTTAACAGTTTCTGAGAAAAATTCACCAAGTAAAAAACGTAACAAGAGCCATAACTCCAAGTAAAATTGCAACACGATTAAAATATTCAAACTTCATTCAGGTATGCTTGTCCTTCATAGCAGGTAATAATAATATCTCTTTGAATTGGTTTTTAACTGAAAAGAACCCTTCCAGCAACCAAATTATTCAGAAAGCATCTTAAAATGTGACCACCTTGTGCTGATAGAAACATAGCCTGTGGTAACAGAGGAGCTTTTTAAACAAATTACTACAGAATAGGTTTTCAACAGCCTATTTAGTTTGGACATTGATGTTGGCAATTGCAGTAGCAGAATGAGATGATAGCACCTGATCACAATCACAATAGAAATATTTTTGGCACTCAGTCGGGCACTCTCCAGCAAATGTGCTTGCTGAGCCAACTCATCTGAATAAGGGCCTCAGACTAAAGTAAGAGTGCAGGAAGTATTGGTTTACCATAAGGGTCCTGTTTTATGAAACTCTATAAGGTTTAGATGTCTTAACATTTCACATGGCGATTAAAGATAAAGTTGTGATATGAAATATGCATAATGTCAGAAGCATGATTCCACACATCATCATAATTGTTATTTAATATTCTTTTTTTTTTACTCGACCACAAGCTTCAGACATTGCAACAAAGTATTTTTCACCCAATGAAAAATTTAATCACAGCAATAAATGAAAATTTTTACTTTATAAAAGGCAAGTAAAGCACATATACATATATAAACTGTCATATTATCCACATGCAATATACAGTGATGTCACACACAATGTGCACAATGTTCTTTATGAGTTTGCGAAGATCCCATCTTCTGGCAACATTTTTTGTTTAGAACTTTATTACGAATATATAACTTCTGATTTTTTGTCAATATTTGATGACCATTGAACCAAAAGTTGGTAAAATTTAATTTTCAGTTACCAGCCGCATTTGTGTACAAAGCGTTACATGTTAAATGTTTGCTATTCAAATATATAACCAAAATATTGCCAGAAATAAAGCTTCCTGTTCAATCGTCATATTTTTTTCAGTCATGTGGACGGATATACTTTGGGGGCAATTCCTCTCGCACAGGTACATTCGTGAAGTTTCTTCACTTCTATTTTAATACAGACATGGGCGGAAATGATGTATGAGAATTGTCAAGGAGAAACTGCACATGATGCAAGTGCATTATGTAAAAATAAAATGCCATCGTCAGCCTCATGTTTCGACAGAATTTATGATTGCGTTGCGGATTTATTTTCTAAAACATCTACCATTTAATATTTTTAAATATTTATCGCATCCACAAAAAGCCAAATACATCCTTTTTATGTTGCATCATGTGACAGTAAACAATACTAAATTATAGTTAGTATTTCAGTTGCTTTGATATGTGGTGCTATCGGAAAATTACATTTGCAAACGATTTTGGAAATTCATTGGAAATTCAGTGGTCAATTTTGCTTCACCTAATATAGCTTTGACGTACAATATTGCTCCATACTGAACTTTAACTATCAAAATGTAAAAGCCAGCACCAAAATATGTTAAGAGATAAATTGTTATCTATTTAAAATTACTGTTACTTATGGTGCCGGGAAATGATGGGACCTCAGTCCATCAAGAAAATTCTATTAGCATACATATTTTGTATTAATAAATGTATCTTTTTAATAATGTATGCATGAATAATTTACTCAAAAGATACACAAACAAAAGTAAAATTCATACCAACATTTGTTTTTTGGGGAAAAAATATTACCATGAAATAGGAACCTGTTGAAGTTTTGATGGACATTTGAACAGATTTAATACAACATGTCTTTACAGTTTTTATAGGCCTGAAGGCAAGATAAAGAATTTGAGAAATAATATACTGATAATGTGAGGACTTTTTAATATACTGAAGTGATAGAATTGGCCTCCTTAGTTTCTGCAGTAAGAATGGAGTGGCCATCATGCAGCCAAGAAGCTATAGTTTTTGATGGGGTGACAGTTGCAGCTGCCACCAAAAGGCCATCATTAGAACCGTCAGTATATACAGCCCTGTTACCAGAAAACTGGTCACGTAATTCATTAAACTGTTGAAAGATAAGGTCATTTGTGTCTTTTAATGTTTGTCAAATTGTAGATTAACCTTAGGCTTCACCAGTTGCCATGGCGGAATGGTAAGCAAACTGTGTTTTACAATAGAAGGAAGGCTGTTATCCACATCTTCAATGTGTTGTTGCATACGGACACAGAGTGGAATTGCTTTAAGTTTAGATAAATACAACTGTGTGTATGGAGGGTCAAATACACAGTTGTAGGCAGGATTAGAAAGATTAGATTTAAGTTTAGTGATATATTGTAATGCTAGCTTGATGTGCCGATCTGCTAGTGATGACTTATCAGCTTCAATGTAAAGACTTTGAACAGTAGAGGTTCTGAAGGCCTCAAAACAAAGCCTGAGACCTTGGTGGGGAATTGCATCTAGCATTTTGATATTTATAAGAGGGGCGGGGGTGATCCATATATTATGGATCGGTAATCCAGTTTTGAGCGGATGAAAGATCTGAGGAGATGAAGAAGTGTTTTCTCATCTTCACCCCATTTAGCATTAGAAACGACCTAATGTAGGTCTAATGTCTTAAGGCAATTTACTTTTAGATTTTACATGTGAGGGATGAAAAAAAGCTTAATGTCAAAAATAACGCCCAGGAACCTGGCCCCATGGGGCACACATTTCAGTGGTGTATTGTCCAGAAATAGTTCTAAATCGTTATGCGATTTATGTTTGTTGCAAAAGCGCACACAATATTTTAGACAGTGAAAATTTAAAGTCATATTGCAACAAACCCTAATGGATTTTGTTTAGGCAGTGCTGCAATTTCCATTCTATTGTTGACTAATTTTGGCCTCTGCACAGGACACTAAAATCATCAATAGAGAGCAAGCCATCAGTATTATCATTTTGGACCTCAGCGAGATTATGGATTTAATACTGAATAATAACAGATAATATATTTCCTTGTGGGACACCAAATTCTTAAAAATAAAAATAGGAAAGAGCGGAGCCCACACGGACTTGAATTTTGCAATCATTATATAGTTTAAAATAAAATGAGGCATGCGACTTTATAAGACAAAATCTAAGCAAATGAGATGATCGTCTAAGCAAATGAGATGATCGTCGGAACTATAAATTAATGTAAAGTGGTATTTACAAATAATATTTATATTAAATCAAATGTTTTTTAATCACTGTAAAGTTGTTAAATCATAACATATCTTCAACTCAATTCTTTTAGGGACATTTAGATCATATCTTCAACTGTTTTGCTGAAATATATGAAACATATTAAACAGTTCAACCTGGGACTGAACACAGCAATTAAATAAGACAGTCTTGAGCAACAATAATTATTTTAATTGACATGGGCAACAAATAAACCCAAACTCCCTCACTATTTTACCAAAGTACCCAGCTAGAGTTAATGTTTTCAATGAAATATATGTATTAGGATCTCAATTAATGGAAGTAACTGGTATCATAATTTGTTGGGAATACTGGAGTCACGATGAATGGAAGTAACTGGGATCCTAGTCAAGAAGAAATACTGTATCCTGATTTATGTAAATAACGTGAATCCTACTTAGCTAGGAAATACTGGGAGTGTCATCAGGTGTCCACTGTTGACAATTGACAATAAAAGGCAGCTCTTGATCTAGTGTGAAGCGAGAAGGAACTGGAATCTGATGTCTTGGAGAAGGATCCACTTGTCTGATGAAAGTCGGTTAATGCTGCAAGCCAAAAATGGTCAAGTACAAGTCTGAGGATTTAGAAATACAGCCCATACTCATAAGAACACACTTGCTAATGTTGCTTTCGAAGGAGGCTTGATGATGGTTTGGAAATGTTTCTCACAAAATTGCAAGTTGGACCTGTTGACGACACAGGCCAATCTGATAGGTCAACTGTACATCTGGGAGGTGCTGAATCCAATTATCGTTCCCCGTTTTGACATTCACACTCTTGCCTCTGGACCTGTGTTCATGAATGATAATGCCAGATCCCACCGTTCCCACGCAGTGGACAACTTTATCCAACACAGTGCTGTGGAGGTGTTACTGGCCAACTATGAGTCCTGATCTGAACCCTTACTGAGCACGTTTGAGATGCCATTGGTTTTTGTATGCAGGCATTTGATCCTTCCACACAGAACTTGGGAGGCAGCAGTACATGAGGAATAGCACGGATTACCCACAATTCAATTTCAATGTCTTGTTAAGGGGTATGCATCAAAGGGTTGCAGCCATCATCCAGTACAATAGAGGATGTACTCGTTACTGACTGTATATTGCTGTCATCCTATGTGAACTCTTTGACAAATGTTATCATCTGATGTCAGTCAATATGACTTGCCAGCTAATTAGTTTCAAGCCCTTTGCATTATCATGGAAATTACCCCTTTACATGTCAGGTTCTATAGCAATAAATGTTTCCAGAAATTTATCAATTCTGGTGTTCTTGTATTACCAAATGTCTGTTCTTTGATAACCTGTCTCATTCACGCATATCTCCTTCACCATAGTCTCTCAATTCGTATGTGCGTCTGCCTCGACAATCAAAAACACTGGGGGTGCTTAACTTTTTTCTTTATGTATTTTGGCCCATTTTAAGATGCACTCACTATATATGGAGAATTCAATTTTGTTATGAAAGAATTGTTCATGTTCTACTGAGACCATGGAATTTGCCCGACAGCTGCAAGGACAGCACCTTGCTTCCGGATCCTGGTGGTGAAGCAACACTATCTCTCAGCTTGTTCCATGAATACATGCACAAACAAAAACTATACATGAGTTCGTTGGCATGACATAAAACAACTAATACACACGAGTAAAGAAGAAGAGAGTACACAAATTATTCAGTAGTCTTGAAATAAATTATGTTACTTTGTCATGTAACAAGATTTAAATCTGCTGAGCCATTAGATGCAGTCTATTTGTGGAGAAGATGACAGTAATATACACAGGTAGACTGGCAGTTGTTCATTTGATGTGGCTTGGGCACAGATTACAGGCTACATCAGATGTATGTCTCACTACACATCCATCACAATGCTTCCTCATTTACTGGCTGCATGCTCAATATTTAAATGACAATACTTACAAAATGCCCCGCCACACGATATCTTATCACAACTTCATATCTCATTTACTTGACCTTATGGCAAGTGCACAATTGATATGACATTGAAATTTGGTGCAGACATTGGAAAATGATTCATTTATGTCTTCAAGTAAAACAATTAGCATACAAATCATATCAGTCAAATGCAAATTTCATCATGTGAAAGGGCCATGTAAAGTAGTAGCCTGCAGCAACATTCACAAGCTACTTACACCACTCACAACTCAGGAAACATACATTCAGTAAAAATTTAAAATGAAACTGAAGATAAGATTATCAAAATGCCATTTAACAAAAAAAATAAATGGCATCTTTACAAACAAAAAGATATGGTCATCAATATCCCATGTTAGTTAGTTATGTACGTTGATTTTAGCTGCCCTTTTCAGCAAGCTGTTCTCAGACACTATCCCATGTCATGTTCCATATTTATATCCTATGTCATAATGTTCCATATTTATATCCCCAGTCATAATGTTCCATATTTATATCCCCAGTCATAATGTTTCATATTTATACTGGCAACCATTTCCTAAGTTATACAAATAGAAATACATGACCAAATGTCAAACACATTTCCCATTTTCAAACTCTATCAATGTATTTATGTCCTAAAGCTACATGCCAACAGTAAAAGTTTCAGAGAAAATCTGTTACCATTGAAGGTGCTGTGCACACGTCGCACAAATTGCAATAAAGAAGTTGATATAGATCTATAGAATACCTTCATTATTCATCACATGATGCAGTGGGGAAACAAGCACAGAACATCACATGCTGTAGTGGGGAAACAAGCACAGAAACATCACATGCTGTAGTGGGGAAACAAGCACCAAACATCACATGATGCAGTGGGGAAACAAGCACAGAAACATCACATGCTGCAGTGGGGAAACAACACAGAAACATCACATGCTGTAGTGGGGAAACAAGCACAGCAACATCACATGCTGCAGTGGGGAAACAAGCACCGAAACATCACATGCTGCAGTGGGGAAACAAGCACAGAAACATCACATAATGCAGTGGGGAAACAAGCACAGAAACATTACATGATGCAGTGGGGAAACAAGCACAGATACATCACATGCTGTAGTGGGGAAACAAGCACAGAAACATCACATGCTGCAGTGGGGAAACAAGCACAGAAACATCACATGCTGCAGTGGGGAAACAAGCACAGAAACATCACATGTTGCAGTGGGGAAACAAGCACAGAAACATCACATGCTGTAGTGGAGAAACTAGACCAAAATTTAGCCTATGAAATACTTTTTTTCAATTTCCAAATTTTTTTAAGAGCCAAATTTCTTTTCATGAGTTTATAGTGTGGAATAGTAGCTTCTAGAATTGATTATTTTATAGACTGACGACAAGGCTCTATAAACATTCCACAGTCTTGGAGCAAGACTATGGGGAAACAAGATGTCACTAACATCACCTACATCAAGAGACCTAATAGACAGAGTATCTCATGACAACTGTCACTAGTATCACCTTCATCTAGAGACCTAATGGACAGAGTATCTCATGACAACTGTCACTAATATCCCCTTCATCTAGAGACCTAATAGACCGAGTATCTCATGACAACTGTCACTAATATCACCTACATCTAGAGACCTAATAGACAGAGTATCTCATGACAACTGTCACTAATATCACCTTTATCTAGAGACCTAATAGACAGAGTATCTCATGACAACTGTCACTAATATCACCTTTATCTAGAGACCTAATGGACAGAGTATCTCATGACAACTGTCACTAATATCACCTTCATCTAGAGACCTAATAGACAGAGTATCTCATGACAACTGTCACTAATATCCCCTTCATCTAGAGACCTAATGGACAGAGTATTGTATGATCAGCTTCATCATGCAGACCTAACTTGCCAAACCCTCACTCTATTTAGAATAAACTTTAAGATTATTAGAACTTTGTGAAGATACGAAACTAAAGGTGCAAGTTTTGTGTCAGAAGAAAGTTGGTGATGATCAGACAGTGTGAGAATTACTCAGGTCTTTGAAATCCAGCCTTCAAAAGAATGTGTTAGATATGCTGTGTTACTAGCGCACTGTCATCCACAGTTTTTTGTTAATATCTCATCAGAAATAGTTTCTAAAATAATCAACTGGAGAGTAAAATAAAAAGAGGAAATGTCTTTTTTATGATTGATGAATTTGTCATTGTGTTCTCTTTTTCTCCTGTAAATATGTGCCTGACAAGATGTATCTGAATTAATATGATAGGAAAGCTGTACGTTTGTAATCAGTGTGACTGGAGCATGTAGTCACATGACTTGTGCATGCTGTGGATGTGACCTAGTGATAGCTGTATTGTGTGACTCTGCTATCAGCCTCTGGTGTATCACATTCATCGGTGCAATGTGCGCTTTACTGGGCAGATTATGTGGCTTTCCATTATACACTGCAGAAAATCAAGCACATCCCACAGTGCAGCATCTATAACCAACATTCTCCTGTGAACACAAACTGACTTTATCCGTTATTGATGAAACTACGTACATGCTGAATGTAACAAAGTTTCAATAAAAAAAAACAATTTTGTGCACAAAAGACCAGGCCAAAGAATTACACAAACTTATGTCTAAGTATTGAAGCTTGCAACAAAAGTTCTAATTTCAATATATTGAACATTGCCTGTCTACATTTGTCAAATAAAATACATTTGTAACAAATGGACAGATAAAAAACTGCATGTATTTTGTATACCCCAATAATGCACTTCATATTGACATAAATTACACAACAATAGCTAGAAGTTGACCTGCTGTAGACAACTGCAAAGATAAAAAGATCTTTTTACAGAGAATGTGGTCTTGTGGAAGGTAAAATTAATAAAAAAAAAATAGTGTACAGTTAATCTATATTTACACCTTTAACATAATCATATAATGGTTTAGTTGTTTTTTTAAGTAATCATTTGACATATCAGTTTTTAAAAATTAAAACTAGTTCAAGAAGTTTATTTACTTGGTGTTCTTATTTTAACGATATCATTAACCCTTACCGTGCGGGTCACGGAAATATCCGGGTCAGGCTAGTAGCCTGAGCCAGACATTTCCATGAGCCGCACGGTAAGGGTTAAGATGCAAAGCTGCAGCTTTGCTATGAAGTGGTCATGCAGGTTTTACTTTTAACTAACATCTGTAGAGTCCTAAATTTGTGTGTGATATTTTGACCACCTTGTACCAAACACTTGTCAATTTCATTTTCCTAACTCCAACCTAATTTGGCTGTTGAAAACTTTCCTGTTATAATTTGAAAATTATTGCAGGAAAAGTTTTCAACAGCACAAAGTGGAAACAGTTTTTAGTGAAACTCATCCCAGTTGAGCGCTGTAAGGGATAAAGTTATACTGTGTACTCTCAGGGTTTAATGTCATTAAATACTCATATCACAAGCCATGTGTGCTTTTGTAAACCATGGCCCAGTTCCTCAAATCAGTTCTAGTGTCAATATGATCATAAGTGATTTTTTAAATAATGTCCTGTGGAGTTGTGTCTTACCATAGGCTTATGACTATCATAGCACAGAAATCGATTTGGAACTTAAAACCTGCATTAATTTTTACTATGTTTTTACACAGTTACTTAGCATGAATCACACTTATTACCATTCATGATCGCGATCACTAGAGAAGGGAAAGGGACTTAATTCCTGACCTTGGTTATGAAGTAATTAAAAGATAACTCCTACCTTATAAACATGGATAACTCCTACCTTATAAACATGAAGGTAACCTGCACATATACATCCCCGACCACCATGTTACTTTTGGTCGGCCATTTTGGTCCTCACTTCTCTGTGAAAATACAAAACAGTGGTACTCACCATGTTAGCATGTGTATCCGGGGATAGGTTGGGTGGGATAAATCAGGTATGATTCAGGCTAAGTGTAAATTATAATTTTACACACAAAAATTATATTTATCTTGCCTGAATCATACATATTGCCTTAATTTGACAGACTGCCATGGCGGTACATATAGCGGTTGTACCAGATCCCAACTGATAAATGAGGTATACTCTTGTCAGAATCTTTGTCAACGGTAAAAGAATGTATCTTATCGCCTAGGGCTAGTCAGCTGTTGAGCAACCACCAGTGAACCGAACTACTGCATCCCTTGTACATCCATAGTTACTATGTCCCGAAGGTAGCTAGTCCAAAATCAGCCCTCCATGATAGCCATGAGCAAGCAGTTGCCATGTACAGTCATGGTTGAGGCAATTGCACGAACTTCGTGGGGATTGGAGGCAAACGGGGGGAAGCTTCTGAGCAGCATAGGCCTAAAATATAGTAGCACACAACCATTGTAAAACTGTGGTACAGGACACCTGCGCCTGGTGCAAGATTGATTCTTAAAGCCCAGATAGAACACTAAGACAAATCCTCAACATCATGCTTACCCGAGATGGATGAAAGAGCAGAAATATGGAACTGTCTCGGTTCCTGGCAGGGTAATAGGGTTTTTGTTCAATAGTCATGCCTTAGTGGACCGACCCATGCTCGGTTTTGTCAAAATGAATGGATTTCTGATATCCTAGTTGCTGTCGCTAAAGCTACAAAGAAAAGTGTCCTTTGGGTATGAAACTCATATGACATGCCCTGAAGGAGTTCATAGGCACTGCTTGCAAGGTACCAAAGCACCTCATTTTGGGTTCCACGCTGGGGGTCTAAACCTCTGACTCGAGTCCTGGATCTTAAAGGAGCAAATGAGAGCTTGCAGTTCTGGTACCCTTAACGGCTTTAAACCTGAGGGTCCAGATGTAACTAAACCTAAAGCTGCCAGAATAGTGTCTAGAGTCATGTAAGTAATTAGCTACCTGTGGATGAGTCGCTTCAATGGCGACAAACTTCTTGATCTAAGCGTAAGTCTGAAAAGAAGTCCACTTATCGTCATACAACTTTTGTGTGGATCGTCTATGGATGTTGGCCACCACATCCACTGTCTTTTTAGAGTATTTCTTAGCTAGGACTGACTGTTTGAGATGTCTCATAAGTAGATCTGGCCAGTCTTTCATTGGTCTGCTACCTCGAGAAGGTTCGGGAACCGCATCCTGGCAGGCCACATCAAAGCTATGAGAAGTAGCTGCATGTTTGTCGTCTGCTGCACTAGTAGGACGGGGGAGCTTCTCCCATGCAATGGCTAAAGTATCGGGGTCCAGAGTGAGAGAATTTGGAATCGGACACAAGAACATAACTTGATGCGTCGCAAACAGATCCACCAAAGATTTCCACAGTTGGTCTGTTAGTGCTACAGAGACCCTGTGATGCAGACCTTACTTCGTCAGAGACCGGTTAGATGGGCGCGACAAGGCGCCCGCTATGGCATTAAGGACTTCTGGGACATGACGAGCGCTGACAGTCATGTTGAGGGTTTGTGAAATGGAAAAACTGAAAGGATAGACAACGTGGACTTTTGGACTCCGTCGATCCTTGACGGTTGATGTAGTATACCACCGTTGGACTGGATGAGAAGGTGTTGGTCTCTGAGGAGTACCATAAACTAGAGCGAGTTTATGTGCCAGGATTTCTCTTTTTCAACCACAGATCTGAGGCCGTCCGTTGGCTCCCTGCCCTTCATTGGAGTCTTATTTGGTATGGTGGCTCGCTTATGCAAATGACTGAACAAATGTTCAAGGGGTAGAGCCACTACTTTAAATACTCCTGAAAGTGTACCGGAAGCTTCAGTCAGGAACTGGCTTGGAAACTGTAAGTGTGGCTGCAGAAACGACTGAAAAGGCAGTAGTTTCCTTGCGAGTCAAATCCTAAGCCACGGTAAGCAAGCCAAGGACTTGCTGCCACTCAAGTATGGAGACCACACTCTGTAGAAGGGGCGGGACTGCTTCCTGGATTTTGATCCAACAATCAGGATAGATGATGGAAAGCAGCATGCCGTTGTTCTCTATGACAAAGCAGAGAGACTGATATTCTCAACAACTGCCTTGTTGGTTGTATGGCCCAATTGACACCTGTATCAATGGAGGAGACCTATTCATCCTCCGCTCTATATGATGTCTGCTTCGCATATGAAGTGTAGTCGTTATCAAGAACAGATGCCTTTTAAAGATAGGATACTCTATGAATGGGGTAGCTAGCCCTGGTAGCATGCCCAGGCAGTGATGCTGTCCAAGGCTAGGCTGGCATCTTGCGATGGCTGCTGAGAAATCTGTTCATCATCAACCCATCAACCAAGGCCAATGTAGTTTCGTGGCCTTCCTGAGAAATATGTTTTTTCACAGCTTGCAAATAAGCATTAATGCATCAATGTGTAACTCAGAACATGCACGGCATCTAGAATTGACATCACAATGAGACTCCATACAGGGACATAGCCAGTGTGGATCATGTAGAGCAATTAAGCATTTTTTTTAAAAAGAACCTCAACAACTTTTTAGACATTCTTAAATGCCAAAAGACTAAATAAAAAAACAAATAGAATACTTCCCTGAATGAAAAACACTCCCTAATGAGTTTTAACCAGAGCAGGGCACAGCTCACAACCTTTTAGTTGGGATCAGCAGAGAGAAGTGAGGCTGAGATGGCCAACCTGAAGTAGCGTGGCGGTCAGTGGTGCACATGCACAGGTAACCTACATGGTTACAAAAGTTATCCTTTGTTTACTTCGTAACCAGGGTCAGGAATTAACTCCCTTTCCGATCGCGATCATGAATGACAATATGTACGATTCAAGCTAAACAAATTAGAATTTTAATTTTCTAATCATAAATGATGTTGTTAAAAAGAGTGTTTGTTTAACAACAGTATTGTTTTTTAGCAAACAAATATTTTCTTTAAATAAAATACTTTACAACAGTATCTTAAGTATTTGTTATGTCATTATCGACATAACTAATGTATTATAAGAGCTCTTGAGGTGCAAAATAAACAATAAAAGTCCTGTTGTTCTGTTCATGTAAATATCATAAAGCTACACTTCAGTAAAACACAACACTCCCCAAGAATAAATATAAAGCTACATTTCAGTAGAACATGAGATTCTGTTCTACCCTTGTCATAAACAGAGTACAACACAGGATTGTGTTCTACCTAAGAACAAACAAGAGAGCTGCATTTCAGTAGAGAACATGATTCTGTTCTACCCTTGAGTACATAGCAAGGGCTCAAGAGAACATTATGCTAATATTTGATCACCACACCTTTGATCTTTGTCTTGCTGATACGGTTGCTAAACAAGTTAAAATTTTCTCCTGGCTGAATACTACATTTTCTACTCATAATTGTGTCATCTCTTTGTGCATGGACTCGGCCCAGATTACAGGTAACTAGGTACATACGACCTTACACACTGTACCCTGACCCTCAAAGTTCACACTGAAAGGAAGGACGCTTTCAAAGCCCCACAGATGACTCATAGAACTCTCCCAGTTATATCCTGTGAAGGTTTAGTATCTTATCTGGTGCTGATTTAACCTGGCAGATCAGCTGGAGGTAACTAACAATATTACTCAACACTGATAGACTATTTATGTACATTAGTGAACCATAATCAAGGCAAAATAATGTCTAAAACAAAAAGAATTTCCAACTTGTAGATGTAACTATTTATAAAGACAAACTCTGCGTTCTGGATTTGATTCTGTCTCACAATACCAGCCTGTGACTTTTCAATCAGGTATCCACTACATGTGACTGCAAGTATTCCAATCTTACTATTTGCAACAATAAATAACACATCACTACTAAAATATATTTACAAATTAAGACATTAGCTGATGAAATTATTTACAAATCTAAAATTGGTTCTTCTACCACATCAGTTGTTGAAATCAAGTAATTTAGGGTTAAACCCATGGGACCACCACAACAGTTGATGAAATAACAATGGACCCAATCCCCTCCAGACATGCTGAAATACATCATTAATTTCAGGGACCAGCTACAACCTGCTACTGGGACCGTGCAGCACGCACACAGGTGACAGTAGTGTGGCACTAGAATTTATTTGCATTTGTGTGTCAAGTTTCTCCTCAGCCTAGACATATACATTGTTACCTAATACATACAATATTAACCCTTACCAAGCAGCTCACGGAAATAGCCTGACCCGGATATTTACGTGAGCCGCACGGTAAGGGTTAAATTATGACTAATTTGACCTACTACTTTGCTGTGTATTCACGTGCAGGTTTTACCCTCAGATATGACAAGGCAGCCAACTCACTAATTACACCTTGCTGCAAGTGTGCACGACATAAGATAATTCAACATGATGTGGTCACGTGCACTGTTTGGTACATTTCTGTATTGACTGCACAAACAGTAAACATAGAACTTCATTTAAATCAGATCAATACAAAATAAAAATTTCCAAAGGTAAAGATTTAATTTCCCTGTATAAAATGTCTAAGAATCCTGCAGACAATTCAAGAAAAGCAGTGTAAAATACTGCTGAATGAGTCGGCGTGCGAGTCCTGTGCCAGCAAGGAAGTCATCAATGCTATTAAGTGTTAATTCCTTGTTTATCCTCATTCATGACAATCAAATCAATCTGGTGTGTATAGAAGAGATCCTGATCCTGATGTGACCATCAACTTGTCTACACAGATTAATTGTTGAGAATGTCAAGTGTAATCACAAAATAAAATAAATGTAATCAAGGCATTTTACTGAAAAGTCTTGCAAAATGTCTCTGATATTTACAATCATATTTTAATCAATCAATCTTTAATTAATGCATCTGAAAGAGAAATTAAATGTAGTAAAATAAACAAGACTGAAAAAAAACTGATCTGAGAAAACTGGATTATAGTCAAGCTGCTTTTCTACTGCAAACATTTTTGACATTGAAGTCACTATTTTCTGTTACACTGTCATTCCAGATCAAACAAATGTTATTTTATCAGTTCTTCACTATATAATTAAGCAGCAAAGAACACAAATGCAAAATATACACCAGGCCCACAACAAATATACAACAGGTCAACAACTTGAAACAGGCCCACAACAAATATACGACAGGCCCCTAACAAATATACGACAGGCCCACAACAAATATACGACAGGCCCCTAACAAATATACGACAGGCCCCTAACAAATATACGACAGGCCCACAACCAATATACGACAGGCCCACAACAAATATACGACAGGCCCACAACCAATATACGACAGGCCCACAACAAATATACGACAGGCCCACAACCAATATAC
>JAULCD010483597.1:0-14806 GCA_032361085.1 Calliostoma canaliculatum | reverse complement strand
AAGAGCTCCTACAGGAGCTCTTTAAAACAAATTATCACATGATAGGTTTTCAACAGCACAAGGTGGTCACAGTTTTAAGACTGGCTAAAATTCACTCAGCACTTTAAGGGCTAAAATTTGAAATCAGAAGAAAAAAAATGTTGATAAAAAAAATAAAATCTGATCGACCTACCCTAAATTTTAAAGACATGTAATCGGAACCACAACATTTTTTTTGTTTGGCCTTAGTAGGATATCTATAATTACAAACAAGTACCATTTACATTTTAAATTCTTTGATTTTGACAGCAGAATGACTGCAGTACTAAATATATAATATACTCCCACTCACCATCCTTCAATGGTCCATTGGTTGTGACTGGGATAGAGCTTGATAAGGACGTAGTAGATGAAGATGGTGCTGATGTTGATACTGACGATGTCAAAATAATTGGTGGTGCTGCGAGTGAGGCTGATAACAATGACGTAGGTTTGAAAGATGTTAAGGACGTTAACACAGAGGATGTTGATGAATTTGAAGAGGTCGTCGTTAACGTGGACACAGATGTAGTATTTGTACTGTTCAATGAGGACGAAGATGAGGATGTTATAGCACCAGTGTTTGCACTTGGAAGCTGAGAGGAGTTCATCACTGCACTGACAGCAAACTCTGCACTAGCAGAATCCAGCGTGAACCTGGAGGTTGGCTGCGAGGAGAAGGACTGTCCGAGGATCACAGAGGAGTCTATTTCCGAAGCCTCGAGGCGCAGCAGTTTCTCTTCCTGCTCGCGCTGCATCTCCAGCAGCTGCTCCTTGTGGGACTGGAAGCTCTCCATGTTGAACTCCACTGACACCGGAGTGCTGGACAGTGACCGACTTCCGGGACGCGAGTCGCTGTCAGGGGGCGGAGTTTTTGGACAAAAGTGAGGACTGCAATAAAACCAAAAAATCTTTACTGTGCAAATTCTTCAAAAGCACTTAGGCAAAATAAAAACAAGAGTCAAAATGACATATACACCGGCCTTTGCAAACTTTTGATATAGGTTTACAGACCAAGTCTCCTTTTTGAGAAAGTTTCCATGGGAATTCGATAAAATAAAAATAACTATTTCCATGGAAACAAAAAAGTAAAAATCACAAAATTCCCAAAATAGGAAAAGACACAGCTTCAGCACCTGATTGATCTACTTGCAAAGTTTCGTTGAAAACTAGTTAATAGTTTTCGAGTTCTGCTCCGGAAACAAAAAAATTGCACGGACACATGGACTGAGTCCATTTTAGTATTCCCGCAAAACGAGGGATAAAAAAAATGGCACTTAACCCTTTAAGTGCTGAACTGGGGTTGGTATGATCTAAAACTGTGACTAACTTTTGCTGTTGAAAACCTATCCTGTGATAATTTGTTGAAAAGAGTTTAAACAGCTCTTTTCAACAAATTACCACAGGATAGATTTTCAACAGCTTATTTAGATTGGAATCTGACCACTGAAACCCTCAAGTTTTGCTCTCAGCATTGTAAGGATTAAGATATCAATTATATTTCAGTAATTCCATGGTAGTCCGAGTTGTAGCAGAGACACTTTACTGGCAACAGGTATGCAACCTACCTGAAATAAAGATAGCAAAAGGTCGGAACACGGATATTAAAACAAACTTACATTTTTCTTTCTCGAATGAAAGTGACGTAATCCCCGAGCACTTCAGGTAAATGCGACTGATCCACCAGGTCAAGTCTATCCAACTCCTCGTCCCACGCTGAATAGGCTCGATCAATTACAACCCTGAGTGAAACACATTCGAATAATGAATGCAAGTTTTTTTTACTTTCCAAATTAAGTTTTAACACTGTCTCCTTCTGCGTTTAAGTATGAATATATTACTCCTTTTAAAAATATTGAATAAGCATGTTTAAAATGATAAAATCACATTCAAAATGGTATCTTAAATAAATAACTGTGACCCTTACAAATTTAAACAAACTAGTACTTATATGTACAGCAGGTTTTAAGTAGTTACCAACACTTTTCAGTAAGGCCACACTTTGTATATTTCTTGCTTTATGGATCCACAGACCGTAAATTTGGCAACAAGTTGGGTGGGTGGGTTGGGGGGGAGAGAGAAAGAGTTTATTGGGAATTTGCAATTTTTTAAATGTAGCAAAGAATTAAAACCAAATACATATTAAAAAAAACAAATTTACCTAAAGAAATGGTCTTGCTGGTAAGAATTTAGCATCGATACATAACAATAAATACAAAATCCAGCATTTGATGAGCGTTTCTAGTAATTTTTATAATTTTTTTTACCACCTGCAGATAGGAATATTGTCAAAAATCTGTAAAGCATGGAAATAAAAAAAATGTGTGGTCAACACTTATAATGTACAAGTAAAGTTGGACGAGACACACAAATAACTCACCGCCCACCACGACCCACTCGACGCCTGGCAAAACCAACACAGTTTCTTGGAGGAGGTAGTGACAGAAGAGAATATCGGTATTTTTTATCACCAAGTCCACCTTCTTCCGGACCACACCAGGACCAGTTGCCTTGGCGACCCATAAGAGGCTATAAAGAAATATAATACAATGGATAGTATCTTTGCAAATATGGAATGGCAACAACAAAAATTCGCACAGACTGGGAAGATAATTAAGTTTTTCTTAAAATAACTTTAGTACAGATAAGCATCAAATAACGAGTTTTCAAGATGTTACTAATGGAAAATCTTTAGGAATTGCAAATACCATACTTACTGTGAAGTAACTACAATGTTTTCTTCTCTTGAAAGCAAATGGACCATCAGGATCATTTTCATCTTCATGATCTGACGGAGACATTCCCTGCAAGAAGCAAAATATAGTAATATAACAGCAAGAAATATGTTTTCAAATTTAGCAAATAAACATTACTACAAGTAGTTGTTCAATACACCAGTTGATACTTCGGGTTTTCCGCATCACTTTTAGTTATATCAAATTAAATTGTAAGTTTGTTCCTTTCAAAATATTTTATGTTAAATTTTTATATAAATAATACAATGCATGAAAAAGAGCTATTCAAAATCTTCAACTGCTCTAAATTAAATGTACCATTTTTGCTAGCTTTTCTTGAAAGAAGTTTACTGTTGACTTTTAGCTTTTATTATTATTAACTATAAGCTTTACCCTAAAGAGGGGACAAATGATCTTACTGATCTATTTAACACTTAAAACAGTGGTAAATTAATTTCAGTATAAATTAAAACTCTTGACTAATGTGAGCTATTGAAAAGCTATGCTGTGGTAATTTCTTTAAAAGAGTTCCCTTTAATCAACGTTTCAACAGTCCCCGGTAGTAGTAAAACTATTTACCGGTGCATCGATAACTTTCAAGGCACAGTACAATACACGATACAATTTCCGACTGTACCGATCCAAAACAATACACTGAACAGTCCACAAAATTATTCATGTTGAATATAGTATCATCACATATGACCCGTCAAACAGCTATTTATTTACTTCACAAAAATTTGGCAAGGAAACAACCTAGAAATAAATGCAATTATTATAAGCTTATAACAAATTTTCGCAGTTAACCTTCGTATAGGTGTATAGAGATATTTATAGAGATACGTATCGTGTCGTATCGTGACCCATGTATTGCGATATATATCGTATCGCGAGATCAGTGTATCGTTTCACCCCTAGTCTCCGTTACTAAGCAAGCGATAATGAGAATGTGAAGCAACCATCAACATGTGCACTCATTTAATGTGTCCACAGAGTGATGCATCTTTCTAACTTATCAAGCAATTACTGAGACAACTTACAGGAGAGAGCCCGTCATCATCCGAGCTGTCTATGTCTGGATGTAGGATGTCCACTTCACTGTAGTGGGATGAGGTAATGTTGGATGTCTGGTGATGATGGTTCACGTGATGGTGATGGTGGTGATGATGTGCATGGTGATGTTGCTGCTGTTGGGATTGTTTTCGTTTCCTGTATGGACGTTTCTTAGGCTTCGGAGCAATATCCTGAAAGAAAGTAAGACTTAAATTTGAGAAGGTTTTGGGAGGGACATGTAACTAAATTATACCAAACATTCAAGCAAAGCTTAACAGGGGCGCGGAAATTACATTGTTTAAAATTGTCCACAGATAAGTAAACAAACAAAATCTACTTGTCCACAGCTAACCTTCAATTGTCCAAGTTATATAACTGAAGTATTTTCTACTTGTCCGCGGAGTTTAACATTTCTTGAGTCGGGCAAAATAATTTCACACCCCTGCTTAAGAAACCATACCACCTCAGCAATACTGTAAGTGACAGCTTTACAATAGTTAACAGGTAAATGCAGTATCTTCTGCCCTGTATCCAATAATCTCATATGAATCAATTTTTTGTGTAAAATTATAATTTATACTTAGTCTGAATCATACATATTGCTATCATTCCTTAGTTCGATCAGTAGAAAAGGAAAGGGGTCAACTCCTTGTCCTGGATACAAAAGTAAACAGACAACTCCAACCCAATAACCATGCCCGATTACCTGCACATGTGCAGTTCCGGCCACCCATGTCACTTCCGGTTCGGTCATTTGTAATCAGTTATCTTGACGAGCAAACAGTGGTCACCCAGAAGTGACGTGGGCAGTCAGGACTGCGCTTGCATGGGTAACTGGGCATGGTTACAAGGTAGGAGTTGTCTGTTTACTTTTGTATCTAGGACAAGGAGCAAGTCCCCTTTCCTTATTTACCAAATGGACCAAGGAGTAATGGCAATATGTAGGGTTCAGGATAGATAAAGTAACAGTTTTGTTAAGTTGATTTTCAAGTGGATTTCAATTGAATCTCAACAGAAAATAGGCGCTGCGCTCATAACAGAAAAAGTTTGGTGTGTCTAAAAATATGAAAAAAGATCTTAATCCGATTCAACATGCAAAACGGCTACAATTCTAAAAAAAAGTAATAGCAATTTTACATCCACACTTATCATTGGTAAATTTGAAGTCCTTTTCAAAAATAAATTTAAACTGTGACTATTTTGCGATGTTAAAAATCTAATATCTGATAATTTGTTCGAAAGAAATCCTGCAGTAGCTCTTTTAAACAAATTGCAACAGAATAGGTTTTAACGGCTCATTTAGACATATAAAATGAACAACATTACAATAAATTAATGGGAACTAGGAGACACAGCCACAGTGAAATACGAGAGTGCAACTCACCCCGTTGATGCCCTGGACCCATTCCCCAGACTTAGTGAGAGTGAACGGTGGAATAAAAGACGGATGCTTGTGCCGTTCTGCCTCAGCATGAGCTAATAACTTGGCATCAAAATCTTCATTCATGTATCTGAAATGCAACAGTGTAAATGTTGATGTCTTAAAATGCCACAGTGCCACAATAACAATTACATTTTGGGTGAATGATCTATCTGAAAGAGTTTGTGAAATTAAACATCTGTCTAATAGGAATAGGGGGTGAATTCCATACAATTGCAGCATCAAAGTTGATTTTATGTGCTGATTTGTTAACATTATAGTTTAACCTGTGTCTGTTGTATCTTGTGGTCGTTTGTTTTAAAGGCTACAAAAAAAAGACTCTTAAAACAAATTACCCTGGTTTGTTTTCAACGGGTTTAAGTCGAACTAAAGTCAATTCAGTGCCCCGAAGGGTTACTTAATTTCTCGAACATTGAATATTTATTTGGGTTAAGATCCCAAAGAATATCATACATATCAGAACTATTTCAAAATATTTTAGGAAGATATGGTTTTGCCATAAAGGAATAATTCAGTTAAAACCTTTTATCAAATTGAGTTAGTGATGAGCACCACTTGAGCAGTATTTCAGCCTTTCGTAGTAGGAAGATTGGTGCAATTCTTAACAAATTTATCAGTTAGGGTACATACCTCTTTTCAAGAACTTCTATTGTCAATTGTAAATGTTCTTTCTTTGACTTTTCCCTCCTTTTGATCACTTCCAGTAATGTACTGAAATAAATAAATATAAAAACAATGCTCAACTACTCAACCAAATTGAAGACTCTGTTCATAAATTCAAAGAAAACTAATGTAATTCCACAGATTGGTGGGCAAAAAGAACATGCACAGCAATAAACACACCTTGAGGACACTTGGATTTATATTGACAAGTATATAATCACCAAAAAATGTAACCCTTAAAGTGCTGACTACAAAATTTGTCCATTTTAGTGTCCAATTCTCAACTGAAGTAAGCTGTTAAAACCTTATCTTGTGGTAATTTGTTCAAAAGAGCTCCTGTAGGAGCTCTTTTAAACAAATTACCACAGGATAGGCAGGGATAGAAATTGGCACTAATCTTACGGCCAGAGCCAAAGTGCCCAATAGTTAAGGTATCCTGAGCACAAGTAGAATATTCTAATTTCTGGGTTCTTTTCTATATGTTATTATCAGGACTAGTGGATGAAAACAGTTAGCTTCCATCACTGGATAGGGTTGCAACAGCATAAGTTAATCTCAGTTGTAAGTTGTGCTAACCCTATTTCAGCACTTTAAGATTCAAGAAAAAATTAGGGGCATGTATATATAACATGCTTCACAATACTTAAAATCCACAACGCCTATAACTACTTACACTGCTCGACTGAGGTCTCGTCTAAGCTTTAACATCTTTTCATATGACACTTCATCATTCTTCCGGTTCTGTAAAGGTAATAGTTTCAGTATCAAGTACACAGTATCAAAGTACCTGGACGTATTGTGAAAGAAAATTTCTCATCAATGTCCTATCATACAAGATGTGAAAAAAACACCATAATTCAAAATACTGTATACTTTTCTGATAAGGTACCAAAACATTACCACAAAAGAAACAACAAATCTGATAAAGTATTGTGCTTATATGTCTCTAGGATACTTGTGTAATGCAGCAAAAATGTTACAATGGTTCAGCATTACCTTTCGTGTTTGCATCTTTTCTGTTCTCCTCCTAAATGCTACATAAGGATTGTTTGTTGTGGACCCGTCTCTCTTTTCCGTTTTGACAGTTGCTATTAAAGGTTGTTGCTGGAAAGTAGATTAAGTTGTGGTTGATTATGAAAATGATGAAACACAGTATGTACTAATTAAAACTTGAAGGTTAACCACACCATAAAACTTCACCACAACCTAAAACATTTAAGAAATGTTCTATTCACATTCAAATGTTGTTTTTCTTCCCATATTATACTAGATCTTGAAAGCAAATATTTTTTTCCTTCCATACAACAAATATTGCTTGTAATATTTTATGGAAGTTTTGGTGTAATTTGAGAAATAAGAGCCCCTAAAAAGTTTTGATAAGGTTGAGACTGTAAGACAGTTTAGAGATTGTTTCCATGGAAACTGATAAAACATAAATATCACAAATTTCCAAAAATAGCAAAAGACACCACTTTCGCACCTATATGCAAAGTTTTACTGACAAATATTTATCAGTTTTCGAGTGCTACTTCAGAAACCAAATGTTTACGGACAGACAGGCGTACGTTGGCTATATCCTGCCACATTACATGCCAGGAGGATATTAAATCTCTGGCACCTTTACAGGAAGACTTTGATAAAGAGATAGGCACTTACGGTTCGTAACCTCTTATTGAGCCAATAGTCATAGACCGCAATAATAAGGTCATCATCTTCTTTCAACAGCAGCTTGGCTTCTTGCAGAGTCACCACCTGAGAACAAAACAAGCTTTTACTTATAGCTGTTAAAACAGCACATCTAACTTCTAACTTTTATTAGCTCGATCAGTAGACAGGAGAAGGGAGATAATCCTGCCCCTGGTTACGTAATAAACAAAACATAACTCCTTCCTGGTAATCATGGGGGGTTACCTACGCATGGCACCACCAAACACCCTGATTTTACCAGTGAGCTATCTTGGTACTTCTCTATGCAAATACCAAACAGCGGTACTCACTGTGTTGGCATATGTCCGGGGGTCGGCTGGGCTGGATGAATCGTGTATGATTCAGGCTGAGTATAAACTATGATTTTATCCCTAACGCCTGGGGTTAATAAATTTTGAGCAACCAATTTTGAGCATAGAAGCGCTGGGATAAGCTGTAGGAACTTGGCCAAACATAGCACTAACCTGCAGGGCAAGACATAATGCTCACCTGCGGCTGCAAGTCTGCACCCACAAACATAGCCACAATTGCTGACAGTTGGTCAGTCATCTTGGCAAATACCGTCATCACATTAGCCTAAGAATGCTGCGCCTAACCTGCAACCGAAGCCCCTTGCTGAGGACGCTACGTGGAGCAATCTGGCAACCCGTGAAGAGTCCGTCCCGTCGGAGAAACCTCAGCGTCCAGTACCACAGACGAGAGAATGCTTGAAGGAGTGGACGGAGATTCTTCAACCTGCTGTAAAGCAGACGAAGTGTTGGTAGGATAGATAACATGTAATTTCTTCTTGGTGCCAGCAATAGGTTTCATAGCTTTCTTTGCTTTTTGAGAAACATGTTTTTTCACATCCTGTAAATAAGCATTAAATGCATCAGTGTCTAGTTCAGAGCAAACATCGCATTTAGAATTGACATCACAAGTTGACTCCACTCAGTTAGACAGAACGAATGTCCACAAGAAATACTGTAGGGTGCATTTTACACAAAGGTGGTACTCAACAGGACTTCTAGAAACTTTCAATCACCGATAGACCAATTAAGAAACAAAAATAATACTTCCCTAAGTGAAAAAACACAAAGGTTCCTTAACAACAGCAGTTCTCTCCAACAACCTCACAGTCCAGATCAGTAGGGAGAGGTGAAGACCAAGATGGCTGATCGCAAATAGCATGGTAGTCAGGAGTGTGCATGCGCAGGTAAACCCCATGGTAACCAGGTAGCAGTTATCTTTTGTTTACTACGTAGCCAGGGTCAGGATTTTTTCCCCTTCCCTCTCTACCAATCGAGTTAAATGTATGATTCAGGCTGGATAAAATAAACAGATGGTATGATTTACACACTAAAAATTAAAACATCTTGGTTTAAAATGAAAATAGGAATGTCATTGAACCTAATTCACCTCCTTCGTCTTTGTTACGAGATATTTAAAGAATTTAACCAATTTTTGGTCACCGTTTATATAAGACACTCGCACTGCATAATTCCCTAATTCCCCATTTTCTCTACCTATTTATCAATACAGTCCAACACTAAATTCCCAATAAAGTTGACGTCTCACCTGTTGTCCACTTCCCTTCTCGAGCCTGTCCATCATTTCTTCAAACTTGAGTGGTGTGATCTCCATTTTTTTGGCCTGCTCATTCAGCCAACCCTCATCCTCACTATCCATGTCGTAGTCCGGTATCTCTTGATCCATGCCAAATGCTGAAACATGTAACACACAATTAACTTATATCCTGGCGCATAATAAATGCTGAAACAAACCATAAACTTAGTCTATAACAATGCTAAAACAGAAACCAAGGCAAGCTGTAAGTATAACAAGAAGACAAAGTCATCAATATACCCCGCAATGATAACATATGAATGCAAAGTTTTGTTAAAAATACATTGAACAGTTTTAGAGTTCTGCTCCAGAAACAAACAAAAATTACTATTCGAGACCAAGTCCAAACTGTTTCCATGGAAACAAAGTAAAATAGAAATCCCCAAATTCCTAAAATAGCAAAGGCACCACTCCAGCACCCGATTGATCTACCTGCAAGGTTTCGTTGAAAAATATTAAACGGTTTTTGAGTTCTGCTCTGAAAACGAAATGAACCACTTTTTGAGACAAATTCCAAACTGTTCCCATGGAAACTGAGAAAAATAAAAATCACAAAATTCCAAAAATAGCAAAAGGCACCACCTCAGAACCTGATTGATCTACCTATAAAGTTGCGTTAAAAAATATTAAAAGGTTTTCGAGTCCTGCTCCAGAAAGAAGAATTTGCACAGACATTTGGACGGAATCCATTTTAATACCCCCTCACAAGACGCATTGTTGGGGATAATTATCATGCCAAAAACTTTTGCTAAAGGTTTTCTAATGTATATAAAGCTGAGATGTGTGTCGGTGTCTCTCACCCTGGATGTGGATGTACTGCTTGCCCAGCTTGAAGTCCTGCTTGTAGTATTGGTCATACTTCTCCAGGATGTCGTCCACCTCCGGAATCGGAATAACCAGTGCCTCGGATGTCCCATAGACCTGCTGTGCTGACAATGCCCGTTGCAAATGGTGTTCCTGTCAACAAATCACAAATCTTAAATCAACACTTTTCTAATCATTAAAAAAAAAGAAGTTTTTATAAAGTTCTAGTTTTACTACATAGTGCCATATTGAACAACGGTTTCATTGTAAAATGAGTTGGGACAAATTTTATTTATTCACAATGACAAAATGTTTCAGCAGCTTTTGACTCTGGAAAACTTGTTAAAGGGGTACATGTGCCTTGATGTGCATGTGATACATGTGCCTTGATGGCTTGTTAGTAGTGGACCCAGTCTCATTCCAAAGGTGATTTATATTATTCAAGAGTTACCTTTTAACATACTGATATTTCTACAACACCCAAATACAGATGCACTGTTTTCAGCCAATTGTGTTTAAACCTAACAAAAATCATTGAGGTAAGACTTATGGCTTAAACTTGAAATGTTGCAAAGTGTATAAAAGTTCCTCCATGAATTTGATTGTATAATACATGTATCCAGGAATAGAAATGATTTTTTTTCCAAAGTGTGCCCTATGGAATTCAAGCGTGCCATTTCATTGATGTAATTAAAGAACGATTAATTTCATGAAATATTTGTTGCTTTTCTTTTATTTAAGAAATGGGACTTTCAGTATTATGTCAGGAATTATTGCAAACATTTCCATCTACTAGTTACAAACAAGAACTAAATCTGCACTGCAACAGCAATAATCTCAAGTCTTCTGCAGGTTAAGTCAACATTTTGTTATTGTTGTTGTAATACAACTAAAAATCACTACGGCAAGTTAAATTTTTAGGTGGGCCAGTGCGGCACACCAGAGTAATTTTACCATATTGCCATATTCAATTTATCCGTGCACTCGGCATGCAGAGAGTTTCTTTCCCTGGTATCCCAGTCAAATAATCACAGTCTAACCTGACCCACCACTTCAGCACAGCTTTAGAAATCTGTCCCAAACACTAGGTTAGCTATCTGGAAAGACCAATGAATCCAAAGGTAGGTGTCACAAAAATTATGCTGTGAGAATTGTTGCCTACGCAGGGGTGTGAAATTACTATGCCCGACTCAGGAAATTTTAAATACGAACAAGTTCATTTTTGTGTACTAGTTGTCTGCGGACAAGACTTAGTAGAGAATGTTTTAACCCTTGTCCTTGGACAATGGTATTTCCACACCCCTGCTGCGTATGCAGGGAGTAACAAAGTCTTAAGTTGAAGGGAATAGTGGCCGCCAATCTTTTTCACGCACTAAAATTGTCTATATTTTGTAGTGCATTACATCCACATTATTCATATTTTTCAATTCTTCTACACTCATTCATTTTGAGTAAAAGGGAATAAAATTTGGGACACTACTTAACGAATATCTTGTGTGACTTCGGGGAATGATGGTGTGGTGGGAATATGGCAGGTGGAGAATTTATTATGCACAACAAAAGAATTCTTACAAACTTCAAATTAAAGTCATTTAACCATTTGATCCAATGACCCTAAACTGTCACTACCTTGTGTAAACTATGACTACCTTGTGATGTTGATAACCTATGCAGTGAACTCTTTTAAACAAGTTATTACAGGATAGATTTTAACAACCTAATTAGATTAAAATATCATCAGTAAAACAGACAAATATTGAGATTGGCATTGAGGTTAAAACAGCCCATACTTTTTAGTACTCTACACACCTTCTCAGTAATGAATTGTGCGATGTGTAGTGATCATAAACTTCTATCTCGCCTCAAACTTCTTTAGATTAAATTAGTTAATGGTTTTGAACATTACTCTGTGTTCAGGCCTCTTTCCAAACTGTCTAGGATTTCATCTGCATTTTAATGTGTATAAATATTCAACTCCCATTTTTTATTTTAGGTTTTGATATGAAATAAACCATTACATATTTTATGAGGGTAGTTCAGATTTAAATTTCGTTGCTGTAGTAGACCTTCACTGCCAAACCCATGAAATGGTAGAAACATCTGGGGGGTTTTCATGTACTAAATTTGGCCCCTGTAAACTCATATTTTGTACAAAGATGTCACTGATGACAAGCTGCTGCACAGATTTTACAGGGGTGAAATTGTATGTCGCTAACAAGGTTGGCCAAGCTGGATGAAGTCGTTAACTTTTAGCTGTGTGCTGGACGTTGCTGATGCAAAAGCAACGATGGCGTATGTCTGTCTTCAAGAAGGTCACATTTTTCAAATATTATATGTGTGAATCTTGTGCTAAAGCAAAGATATGAGTTTTAAAAATACATATGCGTAATTCATATCACGAATTATCTGGAATATGTCAAGTAAAAAGCGATAAAAAGGGTAAAAAAAGTTTAAATATCCCAGGATTTTTCCTAAGTCGGCTGGCACAGGATGGTTTGACATCTTTAACATTGATTTGATCAGTCAAACAATAAATAATTTTCCCAGCAATTAGCAGATTGCGCCATTGAAACCCCATACTTTTTAAAAATCTACTGCTCTGCCCTGGCTGCGAATACCGAAATCACCCCTACCAATTAGCGCTCGGCTGAAACAGTTGCGCATGCAGGCAGAAGCATGGGTTTTCTGGAAATTTTCGTAACCTGCATGGAAAAGGGGTAATTTACTTTATTTCAGTTATCTTATTGAAAGAGGTAATCTGCACAACTAATGTAATGCAAAGAAACTTGCAAGATTTGGTTGAAATGTGAGCACCAAGTTTGATATGGTGTTGCAGCATGAACCAATGCCCCTACTGTGTGAGCATCTGTTTCTTACAATATGAAGAACCCAGTGTTTCAAGTCTTATATGTCAACAAGTCCATGGACTTTTAGACATTATACAATTGCTCGTGCAACTATGTTTTTGAGAGTCTAGTAATAAAATAATTTTATTCCTTCCTAGTTGGTGTATCTCTGGATGCATAGATTTTAAATCTGTTCTTGCAATGGCTAATTTCTGAAGTAAAAAAAGTGCTACTGTGTATCATTGGAAACCTTGAAACCAAGTTCGGATTGAAACCCACAACCCCAGTCCATGTATTTTGCCCAATAACTGAGCAAAGCAAATGAATAAAAATTGCTGTAAATATGGAGGGGAAATGCATGTTTGAAGCTTTTCAAGTAGGCCAATATGACTCTTACCAGATTTATAAGCTGAACATCATTTAAATTATTGGAGTATAATGTTAGGTATGACTAAAAATTGAACTAATTGTAATCTTGAAAATATGTCCTGTGGTTGGTCATTTTAAAAAATTATCATCAGGATATGTTTTTAACAGCCTATTTAAGATTGATCACTGAAATATACTGATGACACCACCAGCATGTTAGGGGTTAACATGTCGATTGTCTCATCGTTTGTACATGTACAAATTTCAAATACCCTTGTTCAACAGTATTAGAAATGTTACTACAAATGGTTAAAACCAGCTAGCAGATTATGAAGAGCCATCAAGACCTTTGCTACACGTGTGTTTACAACTATTAGATATGTTTAACATTTGTTGTTTAAAAAATACATTTTAAGTTAATTTGTGTACATTAAAACACCTTCCTCTGCACATATTTATTTACTAAATTAGGTTTTTTATTGCAAATTTCAACAGTTTTTCAGTTATCTCACAATAGCAAGGATTATTGCAGAATGAAAGCCTTTATCACCAATGTGGTTATGAGATGCAGTGAAACTTTCAATCTTCGGCTTGTACCTACGAACCAAGAGTGTTTCTGTTTTACAGCACTGCACTTCACTGCATGTAGCAATGTTTTTTTAACACAAGGACACCAAATCCTCAGGTGGGATTCGAACCCAATGCTGCCTGGTCAATAGTCAAACATGCTAACTAATAAAGGTGTCACGATACACTTATCTCACGATACAATATATATCACAATGTCTACCTCACAATACGATATGCATCGCAATAGTTTTTCGACATTTTTGTCACAAGAGAGAGATAAAATTAAACAAACATTTAAACTTTAAATCTTTTGACAAATTGAAAGAACAAACTTTGGCACTTTTACCACATACAAATTGAACCAATGTCAAGTTTTTGTCAGCTATGAAACTACAATTCCCTGATGGGCTGATACTGTGATACATGTTTGTTTATGTCACATTACTATGTCCACTGTTCATGATCCTTTTGGCAAACATATAGCCTAAAAGGTTATTTTAACACTTATTTAGGTGAAGTAGAAATTTATTTGAATCGATACAGATATTGATTAGAATCGATACAGAAAATATTTATGAATGGTTGTACGTACTAACTACTGTATCGTGTATTGCATCGTCAGAAAATATCAGCATGCATCGATTTATCTGCGTATCGTGACACCCCTACTAACTAAAGATTCAAGTTAATTCGTAATAAAGGTGCAGAAATCAGAATCATTTTATGTCAAACATTTTTAAAGCATTAGTAAGTGAAACTCAGAATCCTTGAAAATTAGTTTTTCATTGATACATTGATACCATCACATATTTCTACTGTAATATATAAGCCCCAACCATTTAAATAAGCCCCCAAAAGTGTTGTGGTTCCGATTATCAGACCTTACCTAGTAAATACGTGCGTATCCTAACCTTTTTACCATTATGATGGCAAAACTCTTACACTGTATTATCTACTACTGCTGAAAACCAATTTTTGCTATAAAAATTTAATTG
>JAULCD010482547.1:0-14807 GCA_032361085.1 Calliostoma canaliculatum | reverse complement strand
ACTTTTGGAATTTTTGGGAATAAACTTTATTGCTGCTGGCTTGAGCATAATGGGAAGCTACGGTGTTGGCTACTAGTTTTGGAGATGAGAGGTTAGTTATTTGGGAGATTTTGGTTCTGCGTTTGGCGCCAAAAATGACTCGGAGCATATTCCATACTTTGGCTGTAAATAGGTTGTTTATTTGCTTCTCGCACAACCTTTGCCAGCGTTGGGTTTTAGTATTTTTAATTAATTGGTGAACCTGTTATAGTATAATGATTGGAAGGAGGTGTGACATGAACAGTGTTATGACGTAAACAACAGTAGGTCTATGAGATAAGTGGTACAGTGAGATTAAGTTTGTTTGGTGATAAGTTAACAAAAGACACTTGGTATGTAATACTCTTGATCTATATTGATGCTTGGTTGGACTCTTTTTATGTTGATAGCCTTTTAAAGTTTTCTGATCTTGTAGTTGGAGTGATTACATGTGATTACTTTGACATCACACCAACTCATCACACCAACTTCTAGAAAAATGCCATTCAAAGAATTCTTACTAAATTGTGATCACAGATGTTTACCATATTTTATTCTCAATAACAATAAAGCTCTGTGGGAGGTGGCATGTTGTAACATAATATCAATGATTTATTCTTAGTTCTTCATAAAGTGCTAAGCTTTTGGATATAACATATTGTAATATAATACCAATAGTTCAGTATTCAGATTTTTATAAATTGTAGTTACCTGTAATGTCATATAAAGTGATATTATATGCTTTATCTTAGCATCTATGTCTTAATAAAGTGTTTCTAGCTGTGATATATTATGATGTGATATTGTCTCCTTTATCTTAGCATCTATGTATTAATAAAGTGTTGCTAGCTGTGATATATTGTGATGTGATATTGTCTCATGTATCTTAGCATATATGTCTTAGTAAAGTGTTTCTAACTATGATATATTATGATGGGATATTGTCTCCTTTATCTTAGCGTCTATGTCTTAATAAAGTGTTGCTAGCTGTGATATATTATGCTGGGATAAGACACTTTAAGTCATACTGTAATATACTTGTAATGATTTTGAATTAACATTTTACATTATATCAAACACACTTTTTGTCATGTTGTGATACCGGTATCTTATCTTAATGTGTCCACTTGGTACTTTATATTTTGTGTCTTAGTTTTATTACTGACCGGTCAGAATACTAGTTATGGGGAAATAAACATATTAGTTGTTGGATTTTATACCATTGCACTCTACTCTTGTCTGGTTTTTACTGTCTGTTTTACTATCGCCCCTTAGACCATTGCCCCCTAGATTTTACTAATCATGTGACTAACAATATATCACCAATTACTAACCTAAATTACAGTATATATTCGAAGTCTAATAAAGCTTAAAGTCCACAGTTATATTCAGTGAGTTGTTTACTTATGTTGCTAGTAATTCTACACGTAGATTTATAATTGCATAAGATGTTTGGTCATTTGTCATTCAGAGATCTATTTGTCATGTGATTCAATATACAGTCGTGTCTCGTATATACGGACTCCATATATCCGGAAATCCCACTTTCCGGGCGAATTTTGCTTGAAACGAATTCTCAGCGATGTAAAATTACTTGTTTATCCGGAAATCTGCTGTCCGCATTCGTACGGTCATTTTGACACCCAAACTACACACACAATTATTTTCTTTATACATTACCGAACGGTTCAGATGGGTATGTTTACACACAACTTTCACCAAGTTGTCTCGCATCTCAAAACATGAAGCAGCCTACAGCCTTTATTGTGCGTGACACATGATTGGTAATTAGTCATTGTTTATTACTATTAATAAGCAAGGGACACGGAGCTAATTTTTAGTCATGTTAATTGTGGCAAGATTATAACTACTGCAGTACAAGTCGGTACATTTGTCCAAAGTGGCAAGTCATCTATCAAAATGTAAGCGTCATGCTATTACAGCGAAGGAAAAGAGAAATAAATAAAAACAAAGAGCAAAACCCCTCAGCAAGTCTTGGAACTCTTTACAAACATTTCGCTGTTTATACTATGACGAGTGTCCTGGCGAAAACCTGCCACTATTGTTGAAAGTAAAATCCTCTACTAAGCCTGTGCAAACATCTATGACAGACTTTAGTAACCTCGTCTAAACTAGCAACAACAACGTCCATTTTCTATGTTATGCGTTTTATGTTTTATCATTAAGTTACGTGTATGTTATTGTATATCCATTAACAATTACGTCTGAACCAATGTTCATTGTTTGTAGTTTATGTTCAGAAACATGTACAAGGGGTCCGTTAGTCCTTGTTCCAGATATCTGGAAATTTGCTATCCGGACGATTTTAGTAAAAACATGTATATATATATATATACGAGACACGACCGTATTACTTTCAGATATTAAACAGCTCATATCTTTTTTCATGCAATCAAAATGGCTTGTTTCTACATTATTTTCAGAATATTTTTTTTCATGGCTTTATATATTTTGTGATTATGCATATTCTAAGCCTTTGTCAGTGTTTGGTTTTTTACATAATCCTATTAAATTTACCTTAATGTATCTTACATACTAATGTTTTGTGAGCTCACTTCATTGTGAATTTACTATTTATTACTTTTGTAATTAGTCTTAAGGTTAACCTCATTTTTGTGTGTATATTTTTGCCTGACGTCTCACATACCCCGTGGTATTACCCTACACTTAGGGTCGATACTTTCACATTTGCTTAGCATTATGACTAATATTTCAAATAAAGAGTTTGAGTCAGTCATGGCTTCGCTTGGTAAGTTTGGATGTGCCCTGATGTTAGTTCCCCATCTGCACTTAAGCATTGAGTCTAAACTTGATAAGTTGGTGATATGTCACATCATGTGGAAGGTGTCGTTTATTATCTGATGCAGACCTCTTTTAGTCTTACTATCAGGCAGACACTGAATAAAGTAAGTGATGTTCCAACAGTTCTTGTAATAGTGGGGTCCCTTGTGACACTGAGCAACAAGTCGCGACTTTCACTGACATTAAAGCAGTACTTCACATCAAAACACTCTACCTTAATGTCTGTGGATTACGCACACGGTTATTATCTTATGAATTTTGTAGTTTGATGTTATTTGTTTTGTTGAAACAAAGCTTGACACGTATGATAACATTGTTATATAAAATTGTTATGTGTTTAATTGCCCCAGACAACACAGTTCAGTATGTAGATTGGGCGGTGCACTTGTTGCTATAAAATCATCACTTTCACATATTCTTGATGGTCCTCATATTTACGATAACAGCTCAATTTGGATAAAGTTTAAACCTCATATTTTCTACTGTGATAGACCTCTAGCACTATGTACACCATAACAGTCACCCTACTACAACACTGAGTGCTAGGAAAAAAACTAGAAAATAACATACAAAACATTAAATCTACATGGGAGGTCATTATTTTAGGTGACTTAAATGCACGCAAAATGTATAACCAGATTACCTACATGTAGATGATGAAGAAGATAAATACACAGGCATTAGCTCAGACATCCTTAGTGAGTTTGGCGAGTACAAAGTGTTGCCTGAAATAGGAATACTAATTGATAGAGCTTTTCAAGATACAGGTCATGTTAATAACCATGGGCATAGATTACTAGACTTGTGTAAATACAATAGTTTATATATCATGAACGGACGATAGTAACCGACGACAAACATGCAAGAATACAAGTGTAGTTGATTATGGCCTTTCTACTCTAGGTGCTCTACAAAACCTGGTAACGTTTGCAATACATGATTTTAAGCAACTATACTCAGATATAGATTCTGCCATAAGTTTATCTTCCGCATTAAAGACAACATTACAGCACACAGAAGGATCAGAAAAACCAAGAAAATGGATTAAACATCTGGTATTTTAGATAGAAGCGAAGTTGAAAGACTGGTTGACTCGGTTAGGAACGATGACGATAGCAATTTTGATGACAATAGCACTGTTGGTGACGTTGTATATAAAGTTAATTACATTTTTCGTAGTGCTGTCATGTGTACTTTTGGAGTAAAAAACAAAAAAAACAAACATCTAGTATTCAAAAAGAACGTAAGCAGAAACCATAGTATAGACGGGAGTGTAGAGTAGCTAGGAGTAAATACCATGCAGTTCGTTTAGCATTCAACAAATGTAAATCTGTTAGTAACAGACAGAGATGTATCAACTCAAGCAGGTCTTATAAAAAGTCTCTACACAAATGTACACCGAAAACAGTTACAGGAAAAATTTGATAACTTGTATTAACTGACAATAAAACATTTTGGAAATTACTTAAGAAAGAAAACCGCAATGAAAAGTTACCACCTTCAGACAAAATGTTAGAATACTTTAAAGACTTGAACGATATTGAAGATGATGATTATATTTTAAACCAGCCAATTAGCTCCACAGAAATCCACGATGTAATATAAAATTTGAAAAATAATAAAGCAGGCGGTGTGGATGACATCATTAATTTATACATAAAGTGCGCAAGTGACATTATGATTAATCTGTATGTACAAACAAATTACAGACCTATCCCTTTACTTAGTTGTTTGAGCAAACTTTTCACATCTGTCCTCAACAATCGTCTTACAGAATATTTGGACTAGGTTCTCGAAAGAAATACTCTACATCTGACCACATTTTTAATCTTCATTGTCTTTTCTAACTTGTTAGACTTACAAAAAAGAAATTATTTACTGTTTTTATTGACTTTGAAAGCCTTTGCTAATGTTTGGCGAATAGGACTTTGGAATAAAATTCATAAACAAAGCATAAATGGCAAATTTTATAGAATAATTAGTGCAATAAAGTTCTGTTCTATTCTGTCATCATCCCTCCCAACAGAAACACTACAATTAGAGTTTGGGTTGACGAAGGACTTACCTACCGCGATACACGTGTGATGGTTCACAGGACTTCTCTACTGAGATACATGTGTGATGGTTTTAACGGATTGACCTACTGAGATACATGTGTGATGATACATGTGTGACGGTACATGTATGATGGTACATGTGTAATGGTACATGTGTAATGGTACATGTGTAATGGTACATGTGTGACGGTACATGTGTAACGGTACATGTGTGATGGTGCATGTGTGATGGTACATGTGCGATGGTACATGTGTGATGGTACATGTGTGATGGTACATGTGTGATGATACATGTGAGATAGTAAATGTGTGATAGTAAAAGTGTGATGGTACATGTGTGACGGTGCATGTGTGACGGTACATGTGTGATGGTACATGTGTGATGGTATGGTATGGTGATCAAACATCTGGAGCAAACAACCGCTTTCAGCAACCTCAAAAAGAGAAGGACTTACCCTGTGTGATGGATTAACCTACCGAGATACATGTGTGATGGTACAAAGGACTTCTCTACCGAGATGTATGTGTGATGGATTAACCTACAGAGATACATGTGTGATGATACAAAGGACTCCTCTATCAAGATACATGTGTGATGGTACAAAGGACTTATCTACCGATATACATGTGGATGGTACAAAGGACCTCTCTATCGAGATACATGTGTGATGGTACACAGTACTTCTCTACCGAGATACATGTGTGATGGTACAACGGACTTCTCTACCGGGATACATGTGTGATGGTACAAAGGACTTCTCTATCGAGATACATGTGTGATGGTACAACGTACTTCTCTACCGATTTACATGTGTGATGGTACAAAGGAATTCTCTACCGAGATACATGTGGATGGTACAAAGGACTTTTCTACCGAGATACATATGTGATGGTACATGTGCAATGGTACATGCGTGATGTTACATGTGTGATGGTACAGCAGATGTCTGGTTTGAATCCACACTCAGGAAGTGGCCCCTGCTATCTTCAGATTTAACCACCAGGCAAAGCACATACCGGTCCGAGTGTCTAACTGGTCACCCCAGATCATTGTTGTTCCACCTCGAGCTATAGTTTGAGAACCTCAACCATTCCAGATTGAAGATGTAACAACCATAGACTTCAAGAAAACTATTAGCGACAGGAAAGATCATCCCTTGGATAAAGAGGGCATTTCATCTAAAGTCACCGAAGAGCAACATAAGTAATGTCAAGATCTACTGAAGAAACATAGTGATGTCTTCTCTACTGGAGATATGAACATTGGCCACACTGAAGGAGTCAAACACAGAAATATAGTGATGTCTTCTCTACTGGAGATATGAACATTGTCCACACTGAAGGAGTCAAACACAGACATATAGTGATGTCTTCTCTACTGGAGATATGAACATTGGCCAGACTGAAGGAGTCAAACACAGAAATATAGTGATGTCTTCTCTACTGGAGATATGAACAATGTCCACACTGAAGGAGTCAAACACAGAAATATAGTGATGTCTTCTTTACTGGAGATACGGACATTGTCCACACTGAAGGAGTCAAACACAGGAATATAGTGATGTCTTCTCTACTGGAGATACGGACATTGTCCACACTGAAGGAGTCAAACACAGGAATATAGTGATGTCTTCTCTACTGGATATATGGTACATATGATACACCCTTCAAGCAAAGACATAGGAGAATACCACCATCCATGTTCACAGAAGTAAAAGATCATCTCAAACAACTGTTAGCCTGTGGAATCATTCAACGGTCACACAACCCTTGGGCATCCAACATTGTTCTTACAAGGAAGAAGGATAAATCTCTTAAAATTTGTGTTGAATTTCGCTTTTTAAACCGTCGGACTCTTAAAGATAGCTACGCTTTACCTCAAATAAACGAATTTTTGGACAAATTAGCAGGAAATAAGTTCTACTCGGTTCTTGATATAAAGTCCGCATATCTTTTGATACATTGTGAAGACCATCTTGCTTCCAAAATGACTTGAGATACCCTCTGTAACTATTATACTATTGGCTCCTAGTTCACTAGTCATTCAGCGAGCAGCCATGGATGTCGGCTAGATACTTTTATGACCACCAACAATATGGTATGCGTGAAGTGTTACTGGCAGCTGGTCAGTGGCAACTAATGCTAACGTTGATCCTGGGATTATACTAGAGGGAGAACCTGAGACTAAGATATCACCCTCAAGACCATTTATATAAGAATTAAGGGGCCTTCCTGTCTCGTTGTGTTGTAATACCTCTGTCATCCACCTGTCAACTAGACCAATTCTGACGTGAGGGAACAACACCCACCTAGCTACTCTCTGACGTGAGGGAACAATATCCACCTAGCTACTCTCTGACGTGAGGGAACAACACCCACCTAGCTACTCTCTGACGTGAGGTAACAACACCCACCTAGCTACTCTCTGACGTGCGGGAACAACATTCACCAAGCTACTCTCTGAAGTGAGGGAACAAAATCCGCCTAGCTACTCTCTGACGTGAGGGAACAACATCCACCTAGCTATTTTTGGACGTGAGGTAACAACATCCACCTAGCTACTCTCTGACGTGAGGGAACAACACTCACCTAGCCACTCTCTGACGTGAGGGAACATCATCCATCTAGCTACTTTCTGACGTGAGGAAACAACATTCACCTAGCTACTCTCTGACGTGAGGGGACAACATCCACCTAGCTACTTTCTGACGTGAGGGAACAACATCTAACTAGCTACTCTCTGACGTGAGGGAACAACTTCCACTAGCTATTCTCTCTCTCTCTCTCTCTCTCTCTCTCTCTCTCTCTCTCTCTCTCTCTCTCTCTCTCTCTCTTTCTCTCTTTCTCTCTCTTTGTGTTTGTGTGTGTGTGTGTGTGTGTGTGTGTGTGTGTGTGTGTGTGTGTGTGTGTGTGTATGTTTGTGTCTCTGTTTGTGTAAAGTATAGAGTTGTCTACGCATTATCTGTTGGACCTTTCTGCGTTCATTTTTGAATGTCAAATTTAAAGATGTGAATTATATATAAAAGTCCACTGATTTGCCAACACAGCAGGTTTATTTTCTAAAGAAATAATAAATAAATAATATGATCATTTATGACCAAAACAGACATACTTGCCAACAAAAATTAATATCATTTGTACAAATGACTTTGTCATGAAAGACAATAATTATAAATTAGTAAACAAACATTTAAAGCATACAATAAACATCTTATTAAAATCCCATGTGTTTTTCTCATGTGCTACATTAATTATGTTACATACACAATTAGCATTGTTTAATTACATAACCCAATAATAAATGCATTGTTATCCAATTGTGTGCGAAAACAACATTTGAAAATACACTTTACATATTTTTCTTTAAAAATGTTTACCTTATCACAACATACAGTCATCAGTCGGGGGTGTGTAAGAATGCTCAGCAGAAAAGCACCCCTAAAATCACTGTATTATCATAATCAATCATCAGTCGGGTGTGTGAGAATGCTTAGCAGAAAAACATCCCTTTAATCACTGAACTATCATCATCAATTATCAATCGGGTGTTTGAGAATGCTCAGCAGAAATGCACCCCTTGAATCACTGTACTGTCATAATCAATCATCAGTCGGATATGTGAGAATAATATTTGTATTTACAGTTTCAGTTCTATTTCGTTTACACATAAAACTAAATAATATAAACTGAAGTACAAAAGAAAGTACACACACCACTATTTTTACAGTAACAGATGAAAGGAGTAACTGTAATAAAATGTTAATGTTTAATTTAATTGCTGAGACATTTTTAACGTGTTTAGAATGAATTAAGAGATTTGTTTCAACATGAAACTTTTCTGCTAACACTTATGTTCATAGGGGGTAGAAAGTCAAAATTCAAACTTGTAGGAATGATGACATTCCCAGGTATGAAGGCTATGCGAGTGGTTTTATTACTTCAAATGACCCCCAATCGAGTTGATACAGGCCGGACACGCCTTCACATGGAAAATATAATCCGTCGGATGACATCATTAGGGATCCGCTGCCACTCCTCTTGTTCCAACTATGGTGTCGATGGTTGTGCACGATGTCACAACTGTCTGCCGAGATGGTCCCACAAGTGCTAAATGGGTGATAAGTCGGAGGAGTGTGACGGCCAAGGCAAAAGCTGAATGTTCTGACGGTCCAGGAAGTCCTTAGTGAGCCTTGCGGTGTGGGGTGTGGGGTTTGGCGTTATTTTGTTGAGAATCAACCCATGTCGTTGCCTCTGCATGAAGGGTACCACCACTAGCTGCAATACTTAGTTCCTGTTTTTTCTGTGCTGTCAGGGTGTGGCGGATAATGACCACATCAGTCTTTTGGTCTGTGCAAATGTTGCCCCAAACCATAACGCTCCCGCCACCAAAGGGTTGACTTGTTGAAGCCCGGATACCGGTAGCCCGAAGTCGTCTGATGACTGTGTTCCTGCTGATGTGGTGACCAAACGCTGTCGCCAGTGTTGATGCCATGGTGATAAACCTGTTGCGCAGTCATAGTGTGCACATGTGCCGGGCTTCTGCGATTTTTGAAATCGTTTGAGTGTTATTCTCTCATTGGTTGTGTTCAGTACATTAGGATAACGTCAAGAATAAAGTAACTAATCAGAGATGCTTTATTAACTTAAATTATACAAAAAGTATTGATAACAGAGCAATACAACTTCCCACAGGTATTTGGACATGTGTATCCAAAACCATACAGTTATTCAAAGTGGTATTGAGAGTCTCTGTTTTTGATGGTTTGATAACAAAGTCAGCATCTTGTGTGACCACCACGAGCATCAATTACTGCTCAGCATCGCCTGGGCATAGACTGTATAAGACGTTGGATCCACCGTTTTTTGTTTTTTTTTCTCCACTCATCCTGCCACGCATTTGACTAACTGTTGATGAGTCTGTGGTTGCGGCTGTCAGTGTTTTACACATTTATCCAATTGGTCCCACAAATGTTCAATATGGGTTAAGATTTTAAAGGCAATGGAATTATACAACTTTTATGTTATATTTAGGAACACACTATCTGAAAAAGTGACTATTCTATCACTTTGCGTGGTTGAATCCCATACGGGATTCGAACCCACACCCTCAGAGTCAGGCACCTAATCGATGGAATTATAGTCATGTTGTTGTTTGCAAGGAAATCAGCATGCTTTATGCAGTCTTGCGTTGTCATGCTGGAAAATTTCTCTTCTAGCGTAAATTGAGAGAATAACATGATGTTCTAGGATTACATCACAAAAGGGCACAGCATTCTAATTCCCTTGGACATGCACCATCTCTGTTCTGTCATTCACAAATGCCTGCCCAGATCCTTACACTTCTGCCGCCGTGTATTTCGACCTCACGAACACACTTTTGAGCATATCTTTCATTTCGACGTCTGTACACCCACATCCTGCCATCATATCGATACAGCACAAACCGCGACTCGTTGTTGAACCATATCCTCTTCCATTTTAAGAGGGCCCGTGGCCGAACGTTCCTGCTCCATTGAAAACGTGCACGGCGATGGTGGTGTCACAGAACAGGTCCTGTATCTGGTCGCATCGGTCGGATTACATGCTCTCTTAGGTGATTTCTGATGGTTTGTGCAGAGACTCTACGAAGCCAAGGAACATTGTCGGCGGTGACGGTCTGATCGAGCTGTGCTGTTTGTATCGCTACCACAGACAGGAAATCGTACTCTGCCTCTGGCTTTCTCCAGCTTCCAAGAGTCCAATGGCTGAGTTCCTGCTTTCTTTGTTTAGTCTTGGCATATTAAGTGGCGCATATACAAAATATCGGTGAATGAATCGCAACAAGACTGCTGGTTTTTATACCCATCTGTATTAAGATTCAGAACACGTATTTGCACGTGCAGTAGCTTTTACATTTTCTACATTTTTTACACAGGGCTTTTTTCAAGGTGCTGTTTTTGGCGAATATTTACCAAAGGCTGTGTTTGCGTGTGTTGAATAATTGTATGGGCTATATTTACTGTTATTATTAACAATGACAGTCATTTCATGCCATATATCAAATACGATGTATATTTCTTCAAGTGAAGTGTGAAAACCATATTTTTGCGAGTTGCAAAGCAATGAGTAAAACTATGGTTTTCAGACTTCAAGAACAAACAGCCTGTTTATTATATACATTTTAATAAGTTTAGTTCTTTGTCTTGTCAACATCTACCAGATGACTGTAAGCGATGTCTAATCATAGTAAAAATTTAGTGCCTTTTACCTTATTGTTGACACTGCACACAAACTTAGTTCCAAATTAGGCAGGTTATATTCAGAAAACATATTGACATATTTTACTTTCAAACATACTGCACATGTTTATATTCACATATTTAATTTATGAGCGAAAAGTTTGCGGCCAAACGTTGCATTTATTCAACCGACATTAGCCAAGTGCATTCATTAGTTTTAAATTTGTTCTAAATGTACGTGCGTTTCCTCGAAAAACTAATCGTTGATCGACTTCAATAGAAAAGACTTTAACAAATTTTAAGTCAGTTAAAGTAAATGATATAATGCTAAAGCAAATGAAACAATCTGACATTTTGACAAAGAGACCTTAAATATACACAGACTAACTTGAGAAACATTGTGTTACTTCGCAAACGGAAATTGAGAAGGGAGCTAACTCTAACAGAATAAACAGACAACAGAGTAAAGCTCGACACATTGCATGCAGTGACTCGTCACTGTTGTGAGCATAGACCAGTTAAAATATACATGTATAATTTCACTGATCGAATATTTTATGAATATGAAAAAATAATGAGTTAGGTCGTAATTATGCTCAGTGTTTATTGGCAAGCGCTTTCAGCTTTCCCGAGCCTCACCAGGCCAGTACAATAACTGACAATACCATGACGTCACAATGTACTAAGGGGGGTAACAGAGTAGCCTCATAACTTAGAATTAAGAATACTTAAATAAAGCTTAGGAGTCGGAAAGCAACTGTCATATACAGTGTAATTGGAACATAGGCGTATTTTCATCTGAATGTTTGCTTTCCCGAGTTAGGTTTTCTTTGCACAAACAAATTTTAGAAAATAATTGTGATTTATGGAGGGTTTGATTCTGAACTTTGAACAGAAATGTTCTCCAAGGTCAGGGACGTTGTGATATTTTACAGTAGAGCACAGAAACTTGCAAGGTTTATCAGAACAGTTTCCTCTGTGATATTCATTTGTCAACACCGGAAGTTGCTACTGACCCTTTCGAGGTGATGGCTGATGAAGCAAGTCATTTTTTCACTAACTCACTGAGTAAGTTCATTATTGAATTTTGTATTCCTTTAAACTTGGATTGTATTGTCTTATGATGATATGTACACTTACATTAAACTTTATTTTTAAACTGGTGTGTGTTTACATTTAAAATAAACCACCAATAACAGGGTCCACCTTTGTACATTATTTATCTCATCTTGGGAAGTTTAAAATATGTTGTCATTATTATTAAAGTAAATAACATATGACAGTGGAGGGGAACATGTTTACATACATGTGGTTTTGGTTATTTGTTTTGTAATTTGAAAAAAAAAACCATTCACATCAGAAAAAAGAGAAGTTAATACAAATATGTCCACTATGATACTTTGCTTATTGAATCAATCTAAATTAAAAAAAAATAAGGCTCCCAAATAATTAAACAAACATCCCGATCAGAAATAACTAATATTTAAAAACAATATATGTTAACTATGATACTTTGCTTCACCATGACCATTTGACTAATGTTTGTAACAGAAGCAGCAGAAACAAGAAATACATATTGATTCAACAAAAGCAGTGTCCATGAAAATAATATCATAATTTGTTATGTTGTGTATTTAAGACTAGGGAAAGTATTATTTAAAAAACGGTTTATGATTGTAATACATTCTTTAAAACAGGAAACACAAAAAGAACATCAAAAATGCAACTTGAATTGTTTAGGTCAAATTAAACATAACCGTTTATTTTTGGGGGCATGTTTTAAAACATAATGCGTGACAAACGCAACCATAAATGATTTTGAATAGTGTTAACGACCATAAAGGTCATGATGAGCATGACAGTCATGGAAGACAACTAAAACCCGCAATGATTGCTTTTCACATGCAAAGATTGAGTAAAGGGCATGACTATAAAAACCCATGTGCATCTTGCAGTTTCGTCCAAAATAGTCAAAAGTAGACTCAATCTGCCAGCCGAAATATTGCCATTGAACTTTTGCAAGCTTATGAATCAATGAGTGTCGTAGCGAGGTAATTTAATGCTAATTATGTCACAAAATCCTGTTTGTGGGATCGATTTGTATGGACCAGTTCAACCAACGACCGTCCAAGATCAGGAAGACCTTTGAGTCACCACACACGCTCAGGACTGCTTCATCCGGGTAACCCATCTAGGTGATCATTACCGAACGGCCCGGGATACAGCACAAGAAAGGTTTGGAGCCTGCAGAGTGTCCGACCAGACAATCAGGAAGCATCTTGAAAAAGCTGGATTATGTGCAAAAGGACCTTTGACACAATTACATCAACATCAGCGGATCGGATTGTGTAACAGATTTGAAGCTGGGAACCTTAGACAATGAAGTCACATTTGGTTCAGTGATAAATCACGTTTTCTCCTCAAGATATGTGATAAATAAACAACGTATTAATAAGTGACTGAATACATATTTTGCGGCTAACTGCATCAGAAAGGTCGACAGATTAGATTGGGGAAGTATCATGGTGTGGGGAACCATCTCCTACAACCGTAAATCAGAACTAGTGCTAGTGAGAGGCAATCTGTCGGACAACTGATACATTGACCAGATTCTTCGCCCTCATATGGTGCCTCTTGTCGACCGCAAGAGAGAGCTTTTGCAGCAGGACAATACAGCACAGTTGACCACCTAGCCAATAACAATATCACGGTCCTCTTCTGGCCATCCAGATCTCCTGATGTGAACCAATAGAGCACCTGTGAAATCTGATCAATAATCGTGTACAACAACGCTGTAATTCGCCATATATCCTTGTACGGTTGTTTCACATTTTGCAGGAAGAATGGAAAAAATGAAACATTTAAAATTTAATATGATCAGTGACAATACGGTGCCATGTAGTTTTAACTGGTCAAACGAGGTATTGACTTTAACGCCACCTGGTGGAAAATTGTATTGACAGTTGTGACTGTACTTTTAGTTTCATGTTTCATGTTTAACAGACACACAATTTAGTAACCGGGTCAAGTTTTTATATATATTTGTTTTGCTCATATAACTATGTCTTTGCTTTTAGTGTGTTTCTAATATTTTATTTCAGCAAGCAACTTTAACAACAACACAATATAATAACTAGCAATCAAACTAACCCCTTAATCAACATTTTAGTCTTCAGCTTCCATACTATTATCTAACTAAATTAAAGCACGCCTAACTCAAGCACCCACACTTTCACTTGCATTGTCCCCTTGCCCAAGTCAGCTTGTTCATTAATTGACCAGTCCTTAGTTAAATATAGTGTACAAGGAAACAATTGTCACTCACACTTTACCTGCACCTTGAAGATATGTCTAAAGTATAGTTTATCTATTTTTGTCGGACAACAACAGTTTGTGTTATTTCTTTGGAATCTGAAGGTATGTTGTATTATAATGTGTTTGTATTTTCGTATAAGCTGTATGTTATGCATTGGTATATTTGTCATTTATGTAGGATTGGTGATTATATGCTCTGTGTAAGTTATCCTATTTATGTAGTTATTATTATAAATGGATTCATAATGTATTGTCGGTACAAAAACTCTTATAAGAGTATTGACTATTAGTAATATTATAATTGTTTGAGAGGCATTCTAGAAGTTGTAGGTACTGAATATGACAAACTTTATGGATAATCAACTTCTTTATTGCA
>JAULCD010481499.1:0-14807 GCA_032361085.1 Calliostoma canaliculatum | reverse complement strand
CTCGGACACGGAGACTTCGACAAAAACAAAGTTCCACGACCTATACTTAAGATGAAGCTACGCTCAGTACCCCTCTGATAGGTGAAATGACAGCTCACAACTATATGTTATAGTTAGGATCACAATATCAGAGGGGTACTGAGCGTAGCTTCATCTTAAGTACAAGTTTTGGAACTTCGTTTGGGAAAAATATTTGAAGGATTATAGTGGGTACTTCTATTTCTTTCACAACACTTAAGGCCCAGCCACAGTGAAACAGCGCGCAGGTAGTTCGCTAGCAGCGCAGTGCGTCACGTGTCATTTCGCTTCAGTGTGGCCGGGCATTTAGACATTTCTTTATATTGACATTTATAGGGAAGTTAAAGTCTGCATTTATATTACTTAAACTATACATGGTATTGTATATTATAACTTCTCTGGTATTTTATTTAATTTTGCCCAGTATGTAACTATTCTTGATTTTTAATAATATATCCATAGGATACCTCCCTAATTCCTGATGTACCATATCATCAGGTGTCGAAATTTTCACTTTTAGTATGTGTACAAAATTTGAGATGAACTGTTTCTATAACTCTGTATTTTTCATATGCCTATAGATCTAAATTTTGCAATAAAATTGTCAAATAGTTTAATTTTACAGTCAATTAGAACGCCAACAAAACGAATTTTACGGAAAATAAAGAACATTGCTCTAGTTACTTGTCAACAGACAATTTTCAGCTGTCATAAACCTTCCTGTAATAACAAATAACGTTCCCAAATACATGCATACAGGAAGTGACATCACAAGGGGGGATTCCCCTACGCGTCGGGAAGGAAAGCAGCTAAAATCGCTCGGTGAGCGATTCCAAAAATGCTGCCCCGGCGTATTTATTTACTTTTATCTTAGCGCTCTCGTAACACTGAGACGTCTTTACTTTTATTGGCGCTCTCGTGAGGCTAAATTGTCTTAACTTTTAATCTGTAGCGCTCAACCGAGCACTTGATTCGTAATTGTGGGTCACGTTTTGTCCATTTATTGAAACTACCCCAAACTTTTTAGTCATTCCATACCCAAGGTCCAAAAAGCTACTGTAAAGCTAAGACGTCTCGCCACGAGAGCGCTAATTGTTGAAAACCGCGTTAAACCATAACTCACTCACGAGAGCGCCAAGATGAAAGTTGAAACACCCTAGCTTTATGAGAGCTTTGTTGAACAAGACCTTGCTCTCGCCCTAGCTGACTTTGGTTGTTTGGCTTAATAGAAGTGTTCAATGCTCAAGAAGAAATATTGACCAAGGTCAAACGTAGCTTACAAATGCCTAGGTTATTACTTCTGGTTTTTAAAAATATAAATAATAAATAGAGGTGACCCAAAAACAACAGATAAAAATACACTGTAAATATTGGAAATGAACAGACTACAGCAAATCAGGACAATAACTACATAGTTCTATACATAGTTTAATTTTAATTGTCTGCTTTTGTACTGCGATATGTTGTTACTGGGCAATCAGTTAACTAACAGCAAAGTTGAAATAAACTATACAAAATTACAACTTTGGGATAATTGAAGAAAACATGCACATACCTAGAAGCGATGTACATATGACACATTGAAATAACTCACATACTTTACACTAGGCTAAAGGGTTATGACTATAAAAACTAAACTCGTTGTGAACTGACACAAGCTTTTTTTTGGAAGTGCCAACTTTACAAGGATTTAGGTATTTGTAAACCCATTAGCCCAGTGCTACGTGTAATCCTTTCAAGTGTGTTTCACACTTCAGGAACGTGATGTAAACATATTTTAAATATTGTTATAAAAATCAAAATATAATTTTTATATTACAGCATATGACATATAACAAACGTTGAATTGTTCATGAATTATAATCTGTACAACTGTAAACAACAATGACATGACTGATATAACAGTTCAAAACAACTCTTTTAATCAATGTAAATTATAACAAAAGTATTCCAACAAAATATCCGATTAACCCTTAAGGCGTATCACAAACATACTTTGTGGAATACTTTTGTATTTTGTCCATGATTTATTGAAACTATCCCAAACTTTGTAGTTAATTTAGAAACCCAGTCCACAAATCGTAATGAACAAGACGTCTGAACTTTCACCCTAGTGCTAAGATGTAAGTTAAGACATCTGAGCTTTTTAAAAGCTTTGTAATACAAAACATTGCTCTTTTCCCAGCTTCCTTTGAAAATATATTGACTAAGCTTGATCTTAGCTTACAAATGATCAGGTTATCATTTTGATTTATAAAAATAAGAATGTTAAATAGAAGTGCCATAAAAGCAACAGATATACAGCAAAAATAAATACAATGTACAACATTGGATATTATCAACCTACAGCAAATCAGAACAATAATTACTCAATTTAAACATAGTTTGATTTTAATTACATGGTTATTTGGAACTGCATTATAGTCAGGCCTCATAAATGCGAACGCTGGTAATCGATTCCCGCATCGTCCGAACAGACTCAAGCTGTAGCCAATCTTGATTACTATGTAAACACATAAACTGTGCATTCATTAATCCGATGCTTCCGTCTTCGATTTTTAACGTCAATTATCTGCAACGAATTAGCTAATTGTACTTGATTTGGCGCCAGTAATCCAATTGTTGATCAGGCGTGGTGGCCAAACTGCCTACGATAGCGGGACTTATTATCGGTAAACTAATAACTAATGTATTCATTAAAATGTTTCTTATCCTAGGCTTACGACTACCATAGTACAGAAATCGATCTCTGCGCTATGACAGTTGTAAGCCAGTATTATATTCTGGCGCTTACGACCAACTTAGACTAAGATCGCTTTGAAGAACGGGGCCCTGAATTCATTTCAGCCAACCGACCATTTTACTATTCGAATATTTTTGACCATTTTACTATTCGAATATTTTTGACCATTTTACTATTCGAATATTTTTAACAAAAAAATCGACACTGTTCGCATTTACGAGGTTTGACTGTACTGTTACTGGACAATCAGTTGATTAACAGAGCAAAGGTGAAATAACAAACTAACAAATCTGGGATAATTGAAGAAAACATGCACATACCTAGAAGCGATGTACATATGACACATTGAAATAACTCACATACTTTACACTAGGCTAAAGGGTTATGACTATAAAAACTAAACTCGTTGTGAACTGACACAAGCTTTTTTTTGGAAGTGCCAACTTTACAAGGATTTAGGTATTTGTAAACCCATTAGCCCAGTGCTACGTGTAATCCTTTCAAGTGTGTTTCACACTTCAGGAACGTAATGTAAACATATTTCAAATATTGTTATAAATCCATTGTTTTAGATTACAGCATATGACTTTTAATAACAAACTTTGAATTGTTTCATGAATTATAGTTGGTACAACTGTAAACAACAATGACATGACTGATATAACTGTTTAAAACAACTTTTATTTTCAGTATTATACCAAATATGATCAATGTAAATTGTCACAAAAGTATTTCAACAAAATACACGATTAAGCCCCTAAGCCCCAAAGCCCCAAAGCCCCAAGCCGGCTCAATACGTATCACAAACATTATGCGAATACAGGCATTGTGGTGTTATATTAGTTACTTTTGTTTTCTTGCGTATACGTACACTGTTTTCAAAATACGATTCCTACACACACATAACGTTAGAAAATGGGAAACAATCATCAGTTTCCCACAGATCTGCATATTACCGTCTCATTGTCCTATATTAATAAATACTATATTACTGGTACATTTGTATGCAAGGAACCTTTTCAAAAACAAATTACTATATAAATCTTTGAGAGGCATTTAAAAATTAGAGATTACTACATGATAAATTTGTTTAATGTGTTTGTACGAAACTTTTTCCCCCCAAAATTACTATAACAATAATTTTGATCACATAAAACAATTTTTATTTATTTATTTACATGCTAAATTGGTTTGTATTATAACTTTGTTTGCAAGAAACATTTTGAATAATAACAACTACACAATATGTGTTTAACAGCACGAATTTGTAAAAAGTTTATATCCTACTAAAATCAGTTTGGCATTCTAAAGGTTAATTACAATCATTTAGCTGTTTATTGTCATCATCAACTAATTGTACAGGGAATTACATATGTTCAAAACATTGTTAGCTGTGAACTTTCACAACCAGAACAGGTTCGAATTATGGGAATCATGATGTGGGCTCATTGTTATGATTACATTAAATTAACTTGTATACTTGCAAAGCATTCATCACAAAGTTACTATAAGAAACACATGATATCCTTGTTTGTTAGTGAGCATTGGTTGATCTGTTTACACAACCAATAGATGATTGTAACTGGAAGCATCTGATCATAAATGCATATGGATGTCAAGGAACATATGGGAATACTTTAAGTTCATAATACAATTGTCATTTTAAAGCTACCCAATAGAACACTAACAAGAACACGTTTATAAACAGGTTCCATTTACAATTATTAAAAGCATTGTAAACTGTAAATTTGTAGCCACAAATACAAGAAAACATTGTGTTTCTTTGGATATAGCTTATAGTTTACAACAATTTTGCATTTGTAAACCAAACTCATTAACAATTGTTTTCTTTGAAAAGTTGACAGTTAACAAAGATTTGGGGATTTGTTAACTTAAACAAATCGTCCAGTGAAATTTGATCTCTATCGAAACCAAAGATGATCTTTATAATTATGCATCAGGTCCATCATCTGAAGCTTGTAAGGATATCAGATCTGTTCGAGTTTGGTCCACAAGCCTTTTGATTTCCTTCCTGTACTCTTTGACCATCTGCTCACTCATATGTTCCTTTTTCTGCAGGAGGTGTTCCAGTAGAGAGTCCAATTCCTTGGCAAAATCAGATGTCCTCAAAGAGGAACTCATTACAACAGTCTGTAGACTAGTAATGTCGTTTGCCATCTGGAACTGTTGATCCACCATCTTGATGTCATCAACGGAACAGGTTTGCTTTTCCAAAATATCCATGAAGTTCCTGATGACTGTCATCGGAAGATGAGATGAAGGTATGGCCCTCTTCAGCTCCGTGGCCCGGGCAGCCAGTGTTTCAGTCCGTAAAACAAAATTCCTTTTCAGATCTTGTATTTCAATGAAACGTCTTCTTGCCACATTTGCATACCTAGCACTGTTGAGAAAAGATTTCTTGCATGTTTTACAAACAGGCATAGTGGCATACTGCGATTCATTTGCGGTCATCCATGTATCAAAGTAGTCTTTAGTAAAGATGTGTCCACACGGTTCCAGCTTGATGTACTTTTCTTCATTGTTATCCTGCTTTTGTGAGATATTGAAAAGCTCATCTTTGTTGCATTGCTTGCAAAGACAAGCCTCTCCACAAACACCAATGCATTCGTGCATGCAGGGAAATACAGATTTCTGGCAAGGCTCATTGCAAATTTCATTATTGCACATATCAGAGCAGAGACGGTTGCATGGATAGTGGATGCATCCTCCTTTACAAGGTTCCTTGCAAGGCTGGCACACCTTGCCGCAGGGTAAATTGCAGTTGCTGTGAGAGCAAGAGGTTGAACACTTCACCGTACAAGGTACACATTCTGCTCCACAAGGTTGCTGGCATTGGTGAGAACATGGCAGTTTTTTGCTACACTTTTTTGCACATGACTTGTGGATTTTACCATAGTAGCATTCTCCACATGATCCTTTGCATTTGTGATTACAGTCCAGGGATGTACCACACGGACGTGAACACATGGTTTCAAGATTGGATTTGTGACATTCTGTTGAAATAACATGTCCACATGGCCAGATCTTCTCAATAATTTCTTTGCACAGAGTTCTATGGCCCCCTTTTCTACACTCTCCACATTTTCCTTTACATTGGTGTCCACATGGCAAGACAGCTAGACAGAAATTGGTACAGGACCATGCATGAGGGTCAGTGAAACAGGGAACGTTGTCAATATGATCACACATTGGTATCTTCTTTGGTACAAGTACTCGACAGTTGTCACACTTTTCAAAACATTTCTTTGGACAAGAGTGGTCGCATTGAGGGCGGGGTCTTTGACATGGTTTTCTACATTTGAAACCCTTATGTTTCCGATCAACATGATGACAAATTCTTTCACAGACATGTCCACAAGGGAGACGCAGGTCACATGGTTTTGTACAGCCTCCCTCTGGTGTCTTGTCAAAATCGGCCGCTTTAGATGCTTCTGTTACCATATCTGGATGGTTTTGGCAAACCAGTCGAAGGGATAGGCCAATGTGTTTTTGCGCTTTAAGCGTTTCAACAATTGATGCCCAAAGAGTGCTTTTCTCGGCAAGGAGTTTGAAATTTCCAATGGCATACAGGCCTTCTCTTGCTCTTGATAAGGCCACACAAACTCGATTATCAACTCCAAGGAATCCAACTGAGCCTTCTTCATTGCTTCGAACAAGAGAAAGTAAAATAATTCTATTTTCTTCCCCTTGATAGTTGTCCACGGATGTCAGTCTCACACCTTTAAATAGGTTTGCCATGTTTGCCATTCTTTTTTTTATCAACAGTATTTGGCCTGTATAAGCAGCAAGAATTGTGACTTCTGAAGGTTTGTAACCTTGAAGCAGGAAATATCGACAAAGTGCAACAATGAAAGAAGCTTCATGTTCGTTTGTCTTGCTTTTAGTTTCGTTTTGTTGCTGTTCTTGATATTCATGATGTAAAAAGAAGACGTCTTTTTCCACTCCAAGGACCTTCGGATAACTAGTGACAGATTCATGGTCCAGCAGATCAGGATAGATGTGTTTCATCAAGACTGATATTTCAGGCCTCATCCTGTGTTGTTGAGATAATGTAACATGATGCATCTGATTCTTAATCAAACGTTCAAAGAGGGAAATATCCAGGTTGTAGGTTTTTGCCAGGTCATAAACTGTTGGGTTGGGTCTAAGTTGCTGGTGATCTCCAATAAGAATAAGATGTTGACACTTAGGATTAAGTGTTGTGATAATGTGCGATTCCAAAACTTCTGCTGCTTCTTCTACGATGATAATACGGGGTGCTACTGCTTGCAGAAGAATAGCATGCTTCGCAGCTCCTGTCGTTGTCATTCCAATCACTTTTGCTTTGTCCAGAATGTCCTTGTCTTCTTGCATGAGAACCTCCTTCAGACGATTGGCTGTGTCTCTGTACTCTTGCTCTTTTCCTTGGATTGACTCTTTCAGGTGATTTTGATAGGTCATCACCCAGTATTTGTACAATGCTACACGTTCAGGTAATTTTAACCTCCAAACATCACAAAGTCCATCAACATTTTGTTTGTCCATACATTGTTTGCTCTTCAGGATATCCTGGAGTTGTTTTTTCAGTTTCTTTTGCTGTTGTGATTGTATCTCCCAGCCTTTTTCCTTCTTTCCAGATTTCTTTCCTGTTTCTAAACTTTTCATACTTAATGAGACAGTTTCCATTGCCTTTGACATTAGAAAAGCTGATTTTCCTGATGAAGTCTGGAAAATATTGTCTTGGTCATCAACAAATCTCTGGGCAGATATGATGTCAGCTTCCTCTTCCACATCAAGGTCATCCTCGACATTTTGAAGAAAATCATCTTCCAGATCTGCTTCAAGTTCTTGCACAGCTTGTGTCAGATTTTTATCAATCAAGGATGGAGAGGCACCAAGCCATGTTCTCATGGCATATCCGTCTTGAAGTCTTGAAAAGGTTGTTTCAGAAGTTATCGATCTGAATATGTTTGATGGGACAAATGGACGAAGGTAGACATCTGATAAAATTTCATTGTACGATGACTCTAACTGGAATCGAAGACCTTGAAGTTGAGGATTTTCCAGTTCTTCATCTTCATCAGAAGTATATCCTCCAGCTTCCGAGATCTTCTTCCGAATATGAGACCGTAACTGAACAATCCATTCTTTGTAAAGTCCAACTCTCTTCACGAGGTTAAAGGAGAGAACTTTGTCTTCATCTATCTTTTTCTCTCGCTTATTTGGTCGCCCATTACAAATACTTTTCAGTATAACTTTGACCCACTGATCTGTCAAAAGTTGCCTTGCCGCACCCTCCTTACTATCTTCAGATATGTGCTCAAAGCCAAGCCAAGTTTGAACGACTGAAGTCTTCACAGTTTGATTGGTTCCTCTCAAGAGGCTTTCATAAAGGTGAGAATCAATGAATTGTTGAAGTACTTTTTCATGAAGAATTCCAACTGAACTGGCCTCTATTCTGCTGCTGACTTCCTCAATATCTCGTCTAAGTGAAGTCATGACTTTCTTGCAGTCCAATGAATTGTCCCGAACAGATTTTCTGACTTTCCTCTCTTTTCTGATCTCCATTCGTATCTCTTTCAAATTAAATTTCTTCATGCTCTCACTTGAGCTTCTTCCACCAACTCTGACAATGCCGTCCTTAAGAAAACAGACAATACCCTCTAGGAACTGATCTAGGGCGTGGTTTGTATAGCATACTACCAAAACTGAATTCCCATCCTCTCCTAATGCCCAAACATCTCTGTTTTCAAACAAGACCTCAGTAATTTTCAGGCCAACATAGGTTTTTCCAGTGCCTGGGGGCCCTTGAATTACTGCCAACTCTTTTGATAAAGCTGTTTTTACTGCATCAAGCTGTGATGCATCGAGGTCAAACTTTGCGACATCTGGCCACCGGATAGTTGTTAAAACAGGAACAGATCTGAGTTCAGGACAAGGAGACATTGGATTACCCAGTTTAAGTAAGTTGTAGTGTGTTTTACCACTTTCAAAGAAGTACTTTGGTGGACCAATCTTGGGTTTACATTGCACTATGTACTTCTGAAAAGGCATGTCATTTCCAATCTTTTGGAGTCGATACAGGACATGTTTATAGGCTTCAAAATAAGCAGTTGTTTCTGCCATGATGAAGGAGTGATTGGTCGATGCATTGAGGATAACATCAAAGTTATTTTCAAACCTGACTTGGATGATGCCATTTTCAAGATCTTTTACATTTCTGTTCGTTACTGTAGCAAAGATAATGGTCTCAAAATCATCCTGTGACAGCCCAATTAAAGATCCAAAAATCAATCTCTTTGATGACTGCCACCTGAGGCTGCTTGTAGTGGATGTATCAAACTTAAGTCTTGTCTCAACGTCTTCATTACATACCGAGCCAATGATATTAACATCGAAATAAAGCCGCAAATCTGATAACTTTTTGGGAGTATCTCCCCTTTTCAAACAGCTTCTGTATTCATGGATTCCCTTTCGCAAAGGCTGAATGTAGTCTTCTCTGAGGAGTCGAAATTGAACATCAAGATATGTATTGAGGTCGGCATAAGCTCCTTCATCCTTGTTCTTTCTCAAGAAGATGTCCCCTCTGAGTTTTTGTAGATCCCCAATATCAGGAAACAAGCTGACCTCTCTGAAGTCGTCAGGTGGGGCATCATCATCCTCGTTCATCACACTCCTTGTCTTCCGTTTCTGTTGGGCCTTCACAGCCTCTTCCTTCACAACCAAAGCTGCATTCTGGCACACCTCCAACAACTCTCTTCGTCTCAGTTCCATTTCTGGACGACTTGTTGACAGTTGATGGAAAACCATGACATGTTCCATTACAAGTAAGCTTCCCACACATTTCTCAGCAGAAGATGGTAGACGTTCATTAATGTTATCAAAGAGAAAAAATATTCGATCCAAGTTATCAGCCAATTTTCTGGGATATGGAGGTACAAGAGCACCTGTTAAAAATGACATGACATGTTTTTCAATGAAAGAAGATGTACAAACTAAAATCAAGACACGAAGAATACTTTCCCTGTGTGATGACTGACATGCTTTCTCAAGAACTATAAACAACAAGTCCATAAAATCTGGCTTAATAACTTCCCCTTTTATCAACAGTTCAAAACCATTCCTTGAACTTGTAAGTTCTAATATTACCTCTTCAAAATTGTCATCAGAAGCAAGCATACTAAGTTTCTTGTAACCCATAGGCTTTTGAATGTATTCACTCTTTTGTTGATTCCCGTTTTGAGCCGACAGACCAGTCGACCCGTCAGTCCTGTGAAGACCCTCTGTGCTCTGCCACTGTCGCATTCCACCCCGTCTTCCTCCCCTCCTACCTCCATATCCACCACCATGAGCCCCTCTTTGGCTGTCATTACCTCCAGGTGACTCATTTGCTTGACCGTGGCCTTGACCTTCACCTCTACCTCTTCCACGTGCTTTTCCTCGTGCTCTTCCACGTGGTCGACCACCACGCCCCCTGCCTTTCCCATTGTGGTCTGTTTGGTCATCTGGAAGTGACAACGTGCTCCCCCAATTTCTATTTTGAGATTGGCTTCTTCTCTTTTGATGACCTCCAAGCCCTGACCCGGAAAGTCGATGAATTGGCACTGGAAATTCCTCTTCTGCCATCTTTCAGGTTTACCTGAATAGATAAAAATCATGTAAACATCATACACATGAAATTTGTTGTAAATTAGTTATTGTAAACTTATGTTGAAAACATCAATTTCTGTAAATCATGTAATTAATGCGAAAGCAGACGAAAATGCGACATGAATTAAATACGACCATCCCCAAAACAAAGTTTATGGTGTTACAAAGCTAGACGAAAATATGTCATGAATTTAATGCTAGCTCAAGTTGGACACAGTTTTCGTATTCATTTCATGTTCGCATTAATTTTATGATTTACAATATTTCAAATTAACATGTACAGTAAAAATGTCAATTTCAGATGATATGCCTGGTATAAATTGGGTGTTATGGAGGTCGCGTCAAAATTTATCTTTCTAGATTTGTAACTTCAGTCACTTTTTTTTATTTATTCTACAAACTTTCTAATAGAAACGGGGCGAGTGAATTATGATTTAACGCCATTTTCAACAGTATTTTAATTATCTTGTGGCAGTCAAAATTACTGCAGAGGAAACACCTAGTGTAGCTGTGTGCAGCCTGCTAGTTTCGGCTGGTACTGATGTTGCACGACAAACATCAAATCTGAATTAAAAACCTTGATCTTCAAGAGAGCATACGATTAAGCGTCTATGACCAGTCTCCTGGATTTAGGCGCTATATAAATGCCTAACTCACTATTATAAGGCATTGAAAGTGGTTTGGTTGATATTTGGGTTTAGTATTTTTTGTATGTTTTGTTGTATGAATGTTTGGTTGAGTGTGTTATGGTGTGTATGGTGTAATTTCCAATGTGTGAGGATGTGGTGTATTGTTTCGTGTGTATTGTGCAGTGTGGTGTGTTTGATAGTTTGATGAGGTGTGTGTGGAAGTTTAGTTTGGTGTGATCTGTCTGCCTCTTTGTCGCCGAAGATGACCATGTGGGTTCGAGTGTAAATGTACGACATGTGACAAGATTAGCAAACACCCATTGGACAAGAAGTTTTGGAAGTGCTTTCGATATTACAATATTCATCGCTTTACATAATGTTTCATGATCCTTGAATACCAACAAAGTGAAAAGAGAGTATTGAAATATTTTATAAAGTTCTGCTCCGGAAAAGAGCACTAGCATCAATTTAAATTAAAGTCAAATTGTTGCCATTAAAAATGCAAAAAAAAATTATTCAGAAATCCAAAACTACCAAAAGGCAACGATTACCGTGCGGCATATTTTAGAAAAAGTTATCCTATGCAGCGTGTCCCTGAACTTTAGAGGGTTTCGCCTATCACAATTAGTGCTTCACTTAACATCTCCGCCTGTCTGTCCATGCGGCTCACGAAATATCCCGGTCAGGCTACCGCACGGTAAAGGTTAACCACAAGATCTATTTATGTGCAAAGTTTAGTGAAGAAATAACAGTTTTAACGTTCTGCTCCAGAACAGAAGAATTGCACACACAGAGTTGTGGGGGATAACAATTAAACAACCGATCACGGGGCTAATGGGTTAAGATTACAAATGCAAAAAAAGTTGTAAATTGTGCTTTTTAGAAAGTAAATGAAACCCTCTAGCCTAGTGGAAGTTAAGCAATATTCAACACACCACCCTTCAAACATACTTTATTATATCTGTTCATACGGTTTAGCGACTTTAGAGAAAGAACTGTAATCATCAAATTATCACAACATTACCACATGTATTTAGTTTAAGTATTACATACGTTTACAATGATTATTGCATATGTTTCTAGTGACAACATTATAAACTATCACAACAACTGTAAATATCATGAACATTTAACACTGATTACTTTAAAATCAGTGTATCTTCTGCTATCTAACTGTGGTAAACATCTACTCCGGGCCAGTAATCTCAGCTTCGCTATATCTGGTTGTTTGCTACTCAGAGTTTGTAATATCCATTTTGTTTGAATGATAAATTGTGTAGAGGCGATCAAAACTTTGAAATTAGTTATATCCTGTGTTTTGTTATAACAGTGATCGTTTTAAGCATGAAATACTGTTTTTATAATTATTTTCGTACATCGATAAAAATAAACAATTTTTTTCTAAAAGTCAAATAGTCAATATTTTTTTTTTATAACTTTAGCTTTCTTAAATTTTTTTTCTAAAAATTGGTTATTATCCTTAAACTTGTGTAAAGTTAATATTCTTCCGCTACACAAGACAGACACATTAGAACACAAAGTCATCAACACCCCCTGTAATGGTAAAATACTCTTCACGAATATGTCAACTAGTTATGACTATGTAAAATGATATGGCGTGTATAGAGCGACTGTATTCTGATATTAGACTATTAAATTAGGGTACTTGTAACAGATAATAAACAGATAATAACTTTGTATGTTCCTCGCTTTTGATACATTGACCGAAACAAGCTCGAGCACTAACACCAAATTCAGTAAAAGTCAAACTTGTTGCTTTGGAACGAAAGGCCAAAAATATTTATTCAAAAATCCAAAACTATCAAAAGGCACCAGTTTACCACCAGACCTATCTATGTGCCGAGTTTGGTTAAGAAATAACAAATGGTTTTCAAGTTCTGCTCCGGAAAACAGCACAAAAACCAATTTCAAATGAAGTCAAACTTGTTGCCATTAAAACGCCAAAATTGAGAAAAATAAAAATCGCAAAATTCACAAAATAGCGAAAAGCACCAATTCCCCATCTGATTGATCTACCTGCAAAGTTTTGTAAAAAATATTGAACAGTTTTCAAGTACTGCTCCGGAAACTAAATGCACCCCTATTTGAGACAAAGTCAAAACTGTTACCATGGAAAAGTATAAATTACAAAATTCTCCAAATAGCAAAAAGCATCCCTTTAGCACCTGATTGATCTATATGCAAACATTTGTTGAAACAATGTTGAAAAAACCCGACCCGAATCATTGTGTAAATACAAATCCGGGTAGATTTAGGAAAAGGATACGTGAACCAGATGACAAGGGCTCAATCATAAAACAAGAATCACCAGAAAATGACATAGCCCATATGACATAAAATGAACAATTTACAATGTATCAATACAGCAAACATTGATTAGAATGAGTCCTAGGACCACATCAAACAGCAACAATAATTCCATCCACAAATTGATCCAAGGGAAGCAACTCTTATGGGTCAAATAAGGCTTTTGAAATGCTCAGGAGCCACGAGTCGGTTTTATCATTTCATGGAACATAAAAGATCAGAATATGCTAAAATAAAACGATCTAAAACAACAAAAATCTAAACAACTAAAAACAACAACCATTTATAACACCAACTCTTTATGTTTCAGTCCTTTTACACTGGGGCAATAGTTTGGTTCTCAAAAGCCTAAACCGTTGTAAATTATGCAGTTTTAAAAAAAAAACTAGTTTTATATTCATAAGAATTGTGGTTACAAATGCCAATTTTTTTTCAAAATTTGTACTTTCTAAATAAAAAATGTGTTTTTTCTTTAGAAATTCTGCGCAGTTAATAACGACTTTTGTATTTACAAACAATACCTATTTATCAGCCCATTGTTAATGGTGGTTGACAAAAGAAGGAAGAAATAGGTTACAAGTGTTAACCCTTAAAGTACTGAGTTGATTTCAGCCAGTCTTAAAACTGTAACCATCATGTGCTGTTGAAAACCTATCCTGTGATAATTTGTTTAAAAGAGCTCCAGTAGGAGCTCTTTTAAAGAAATTACCAAAGGATAGGTTTTCAACAGCTGAGTGTTTTAGTTGAAATTTATAAACTAAAATCAGCAAATGTTGTGCTCAGCACTTTAAGGGGTTAAAACCTTATTATAGTGCTGGACTGGGGCGAGTATAACTCAAAACTGCTACCTTCTGCTGTTGTAAACCTTATCTATAATAATTTGTGTAAAAGAGCTCCTATAGTGGTTTGGTACAAGTCCGATTAATTAACACAAACATCAAAGTAAAAAGAAGTCTTTTAAGTGTTTTGCTAGAGGAGGAGATAACCTTAATAGTAACTCACTATATAACATGTCTAAGTACACACCAAAATACAAAATTCCGAGTCTATTTCCCTGTTTTTTCCAGTCATTTTAACATATTTCCAGATGTTTTGTTCACGGTCTCCAGCTTCAAAACAAACAAGGAAAAAAAAAATAAAAAAAATAAAAGCTTGATAACTTGTAATTTTAACTACCCAGTTGATATATACCTCCGCAGCTATCTCTTCACCACAAAAGTGAACAAGTTACCTGATTTTCCCCTGATTTTAATTTTATTTCTGAATTCTCTGGTAAATCCCTGACTAGTGGGAACCATGAAACTGGTTTATTTTCCATTTACCTTTTCCATAAACTGTGACCGGCCTCCGTGGTGTAGTGGCTAGAGCGTCTGCTCTGAAATCGGAGTGTGCGGTAGGTCGACGGTTCGATCCCCGGCCGCGTCAGATCAAAAGACGTT
>JAULCD010480427.1:0-14812 GCA_032361085.1 Calliostoma canaliculatum | reverse complement strand
GCACTTTCCAAAGAAAAACAAGTTTTTCTTTGGAAAGTGCACAGTTTACAACAAGTTTTTGCATTTGCAAACCAAATCTGTAAACCCAGTGACATGGTTTACGACGTCGTAGAGTTTTTGTGGCACGTAACTAAAATCGAAACAAACACAGCTAATGTATCCAGGGTATGCATTGCAATGTAATGGGAATATCATATTATCGAGGTTGTTACTGACGCAACCTAAATTCTTCAGCATCATTTTGGGCACCTGCAGATAATGATGACAAACAACATCTCACCTGTAGACTCTGTTCCTAATTGCAACTGTAAAACCATGCTGTCCATTCCTCTTTACTACGCACACACCCTCCCATATCTGAACTATATTCAGGGCCAGCTGAAATTATAACAACCTAACCTTTATGTGCTGTTTAAGTTTAGTAGGACACAAAACCAACAGCTTTGTGTTATGTTGTTGAGAATGATCTCAATCGGTTAACCCTTAAAGTGCTAAACCCGGATGAGTAATATCTAAAACTGGGATTACCTTCTGCTGTTGAAAACCTATCCAGTGGTAATTTGTTTGAAAAAGCTCCTTAGGAGCTTTTTCAAACAATTTACCACAGGATAGGTTTTCAACAGCGTATTCAGATTATATTTTGTTCACTGAAATTGACAAGTGATGTCGATAGCACTTAAAGGGTTAAAAAAAAGCTTCTTTCAGGATTACTTCAAGATAGGGTTTCAACAGAACATCATAGTATTAAGTCCAGAAATGAATTCAGCACTTGAAGGGTTAAATCCGCAAGAACAATGAGACCCAACACACTGCACTTGCCATGGCATCCAGTCAACATACCAAGTGTTAACAAACACGGAAACAATGAGCTCATGCCGTTAACAAATTGAAGATTTTTTTTCAACACACTTGCAACATCAACAACTATTAACAGACGTTTTCATAAAGCAATTCCACCGTTTTTGCGTTTCAACTCTGTGAAGAGCCATTTCGCTTTTCTCTCCACTCAGTCTAAACTGACCGATACCATGGATTCCACTAAGCACTTTTCGCAACATCCTTAAACATATGAATTACATGTGGTTTTGATTACACAAAGGTACAACAGGGTAAAACTATGAATTGCATTTCAACCTTTAAAATAAGCTCTATAGAAAACAGGATAGTTTGTTAACCCCAAAAGTGCTAACAGCAACGCATATGAAATTTATTTTAAAAACTACAACCCAAAAAGGCCGTTAAAAACTATCCTGTGGTAATTTGTTTAAAAGAGCTCCTGTAGGAGCTCTTTTAAACAAGTTACCACAGATTAAGTTTTAAACAGTACAGAATGGTCAGTTTTCAATCATATTAAAACAAATTGAACACTTAAAGGGTTAACGATTAAAACTTTGAGACATATTAACAATATAGAACATAATAAACATTCTATAATTTTCATCATTTTTAATTTTTTGTAACAAGTTTTTGGAAATAAATTTTCTAAATATATAGCACAGAACAATAGGGAAATGACCATGTCGATTCACACAATGGCTGACATTGGACAACTACTCATAGATTGGAAATGAAAATAGGTATCTCTGTATTATGCCGATCAAGGATGCTCTTCAGCGAATGATAGGGGACAAGTCACTTATAAATAAAACAACATGGAGTTGATAATAGAATATTAATAACATTTTTAGGGTGTTTCATTTTCAAACCAGTTGAAAACATACAGCACACCGAAATTTATCTCCAAATCCAAACAACACCAGTTACACCCCAATCGAAACTCTCTACAACACTCGCAGAAACAAAAAGGAGAAGAAAATACAATTCAATCCAAACAACACTTGGTCATATGTTTTGGTTAAATTCATATAAAAAATGTTATGAACGCATGTACGCAAACACGTCGCTAGTCTTGGGAAACGTGAGCACCACCGTGTAAGCCATACCTTGCTGCCTTCTCTCCCCTTACTAACTCTTCGCTAATCACTTCACAGTAACAAAACTCAACAGTCACGAGCATGATAAGTGAGGTGCGATGGCACAGCATGTTCACATGCACAAGTTTCGAAGTGACTCACCCACGGGCATTCATGATTTGATAAAAATAGAAATTCTGAACTGCACATTTTGGCTGGAATTTTCACACCAAGATGACAAGGTTCAGTCACGCCCAAAAAACTCGACCGTAAAAAAAGGAGTCGTGAGATAAAACCATTTTCACATCTTTGCATTTACGAGACTTACACAGCCGTGGTATTCTGGCACACCTCGCAAGAGGACTGACTCCCTTGCACGCTGGCGAAGTTTGCTACTCTAAAATATGTTGACCCTATGGGTGCTTGAGAAAACTGCCGGTCATTTCAGTGTGATCCATTGCTGTCCAAAACCTATGCTCAACACTATTTTCAATAGGAGCTTCTGCTGAACTCTTTCAACCGTAAGTGTGATATTTGTATATTTGAGTGTCCAAATTTAAACCGAAATAGGCTGTTAAAAACCAACCCTGAGGTAATTTGTTCATAAGAGCACCTTTAGGTGCTCTTATGAACAAATTACTTCAGGATTGGTTTTCAACAGCACAAGTTGGTCGGTTTTATGTCCAAATTACTCTAATTCAACACACAAGGGTTAAAATAATACAGGATTTGGTTTTGGAAACAGCGAAGGAGATTTACAGTTAAACCATATTTCAGCACTCAAAGGGTCAACAAAGTCATCATCAAAACTGTTCTAGCTTTCATAGTGTTACCAAGGTTATACAAAAAAAAAGATTGGTTGAAATTGAGAATAATCTCATTTAAGAAAATGTATTTTCTCAAAATAACAAACACTAAAATTTAAATATTCATGTTTTTAAACTGAAATTTAAAAATATCCTCCTTATTTGTGCAACCTTCCCCCTGGTTTCCTATAAAGGGAGATAACTGACAAAAAATTCTGCTGGTCACCACTAAACATTTTAAATGGCACATAAGATGTTGACAACTGAGACATTAATATAAAGAATATAATATTCTGGTTACCTTTGGCAACTGCAAACAAACTTAGCCATAAAATCATCGAATAACCAACAGCTTAAAAATTGTGTATCAGATCACCTGTGTAAACTTCGCTATGATGAACAACACGGACTAACATTCACTGATTAAAAATCTAATTTGTAACAACTAACGTCATCCCCTCGCAAATAAGTCGGAAGTAGACAACTGTGCTCTTTTGTGAAAAAGTGCATAAAAATCTTAACTAAAATAGGTTAGCACTTATCAGTTCCTCTTGCTGAGCATATCATTCACACCGCACTCTGCAACTCTCACTGTCTTGTGCATGAAATTACCATGTGCTAGGGCGTCACTTGCGCCGATGAGAAATTGACAACTGATTGGGTTTTTATCTTCATCATGGAGGTGTAATTTGGTGATTTTCAAGTAACCCATTCACTCAAAACTCCTTCTAAATTTCATTACATGCACATTCTCACATTCATCTCAACAATCTTGTGTGAAGAGGGAAAGTCTGGGAAAGAGACGTACTTCTAGGCTTTTTAGTAATTCATAGCCATTATAAAAAGTCAAATATATCTGAACATTTGGAACTTTTTTAAATGATAGATGTTCTTTGTGGAATATCGAGGTTTACGTTTGTCTTATATAACAAGACAAAACTCAGTAACCGTACCTCAATGTTTATCATTACGTTCAACCTGAAAATTATATATTTGAATTTTCATTATTTGAAATATTCCAAAGTATTGGAATCACTTGCATTTGTAGATAGTACTCAACCCTAAAAGTGCTAAGTACATTTGTTAATTTTAATTCCAAAATGCAAATCAAAACAGGCTGTTGAAAAACTATTCTGTGGTAATTTGTTTAAAAGAGAGCTCCTGAAAGGAGTTCTTTTAAAAAAATTACCACAGAAGTTTTTCAACACTATTCTGTGGTAATTTGTTTAAAAGAGCTCCTGAAAAGAGCTCTTTTAAACAAATGACTACAGAATAGGTTTTCAACAGGGAAATGTGGTCACAAGGTAAAGTCCGTCTAAAATCACTTCAGCACTTTATAGGTTAATCCAAAATTTATAAAAGAGAACCAATTGAAACACATTAGTAAGTAACACGTTTTTAATTCAATCATTATTGCATTGCATGTTTATTGTCACAGTTAACTCCATTTTAGAAAGTGTTTTTTTAACAAAGGTCAACAATTTTAGTCAAATATTGAAATCGGTTTAGACCATGAGAAAGACACTAAACAAATAGAAAATTTGATTAAATTAACATTTGACTGAAAATGACATGATATTTTTGGCTGATATTTGATTTTAATAAACATGGTTTGTTGTGAAAGAAATCAAATTTTGCATATTTACAGACAAGCATGAATAACACATGTACTGATCCCAGATGAATGAGTTTGGGAAGATTAAAAACATACAATTTCCATCTGAAGACGTCAAACTGAGCTTATAATATATACACATACATGCAACTCTTTTACTGGAAGAGTCATCAAGGGAGATAATCAATACTGACCCAGACTGAAGAGTCTCTGGACAAAATGTTCAATGGAGTTTGTCCTGACAGATAGTGATTCAGTTTATTCTCTGGAGCCTGTTTTACGAAGACGTCATTACTTTACGATGTTCTAAACCATGTCATTGGGTTAATGGATTTGGTCTACAAATGCCAAAAATGGTTGTAAACTGTGTACTTTCCAAAGAAAAACCAAGTTTTTCCTTTTTGAAAGTGCACAGTTTACAATCATTTTTGGGTGGCCGGACATAACCTGCCGGTTTCTTATGCAGAGTATTTTTTTCAGTTGTTTGCTTTTCAACAACTTCTAGTTTGTACGTTCACCTGATTAAGAAGCAAGAATATGCCCCTAAATGTATGATCACATCTACATGTCGCTAAAATAACAGGGTTCAGTTTGTTCTGCTTTTGAACACACAATGCTTATTGTCTGTTTGTGGATTTTAATAATCCGATTTACATTCATATAAAACAACTTCCATGTGCATGTGAAAAGTAGATGTTTTATTCATACATTCTGCGAGTGTCCTGAAACCGTTATTTGAACTTATTTCATCCTCCCCCGCAACCTGAGCCTAATACCACATCCTCGCTAATGCTCACACCCACCTTCTTGCTAAATATAATCTCATCTTTTATCCTCTTTGTGCCGAGTTTATTTTAGTTTAACATCAAAACGAATTACATTGTGCTGTTGAAATCGTTTCCTGTAGAAGCGCAATTGCTTGTATTTTTCCCAATATATTTGTTATGCTTTGTTTTTAACATCAGTGGCTGTTATTAAAACCGAATTGATTAGCAGGTTGTGCTGAGCTACACAACGTGCTTTCCTTGCAGTAAATGTGGCTGCCGCAAACAAAAACTGGGTAGCGTTTTACAAAGGCGTCGTAATATTTCGAAGTTGTAAATCATTTTACTTGACCAATGGTTTAGGTTTACAAATGCCAAAAAATCGTTGTAAACTGCACACTTTCCAAAGAAAAACTTCAAGTTACGACGACTGTGTAAAACGGACACCTGTTGAATGTTAACTCATTCACTCCCACACTTATAATAATGTATCTTTGGAATTAATTGGGGATAGAACTGTCATTTTCATAATGAAACTTTTGATCTGTGCATTGGCAGTCTCAAGTCCACATAAGATCTTCTGAAAATTAAATGACAAAAAAAAGAATTCATGTAGTCAATAAGATTAGATCGAAGGGTTGTAAAAGGTAAACACAATAAGATTAGAAAATATAGAGGAAATATTGAGACCATCTAAACCCAATTTTGAATGTTACCCTTCAGAGTTCCAAGGTCTGTCCGTTTGAATGTCTAACTTTTTAAACTAACTAAACTGTTAAAACATGAGTAGTTTTATTCCGAGTCATTTAATTACATTCTAGACAAGTTGGGAGATTAATGATGTTTTCGAAAATATCTTTAATAGTCACTGGCATTCAGCTTGTAGTGCAGACTTCTTCCCTGTGGTAATATTACAATGTTATGTTATTAAATTTACTTAAGTTTTGGGTCGATATTTGTGAATCAAGGGTGCTACTGCATTTCGCCCTGTAATTATTCCGTGTCATCTTTGGTTTCGTAACCCGGTGTTTAATGCTCTATTCGCCTCTTCCTCGTGCTTTTGAGGGTCCCGTTTTACGAAGACGTCATAACTTTACGACGTCCTAAACCATTACACTAGGTTAATGGATTTTGTCTACAAATGCTTATAATGAATGTGCGTCTCAATTTGGTGAACTGAAGGCATTGGGACACGGTGTAGCAGGATCAATACAGTTCTGATTATGTATTTTTGGCTATTCCATTTCATTGATGTTATTTGTTCCGGTCGGTGAGAGGACTAAGCATGTATTTGTCAGACACTCCTTGCATACCAACAGGCTCTCGTTCCGTAAAGCTATGTAAGGCTAAGATGTCTTAACTGCCATCTTAGCGCTTCCGTAACGGGAGCGCTAAGATGAAAGTTAAGACATCGTAGCTTTATGAGAGCTTGGTGGGACAAGACCTTGCTCATTCCGCAGCTCCCTGAATGTTTGTGTTCAGTGGAATTGTCCAACACTCGTGACGACATATTGAGTAAGATCGATTTGTGGGATGGGCCGGAGGTCAGGTGGTTTTTTTTACAACAGCTCTTGGGGTCAGTGTTTTCACTAAATGAGATGTCTGCATGGAGTTATAAAAGGTTACGTTATTCAACTTTGATAACATTGCATTTGCTAACTAAATTACCAACTAAAATATGTATTTACAATACTTGATAAGCACCAGGTCGTAGAAAAATAATTGCTATTCTGTTCAATTGTGACATTGAGATATCACATTTATTTCGCAGGGGCTGAAGAACTAAACAAGAAAATGTAATCTTGGAAATTTTATCTCAATTGTGTCCTAATTTTGTCTTAATTTGTGGGAACTTTGATGTACAAAGCCTTGTTTCACAAAACCGAAGTTAGGACTTTTTAAAAATGTCACAAGACTGATACTTTAGGTTTACAAATGTCAAATACCGTTGTATTCTGTGACCGTCCCAAAGACAAAATCGTTTCTGTTGAAAGTGCACAATTTACAACAATTTTGGCATATTCTAACAAACCCATGGCCAGTGGTCAAGTAATATTGGTTACGGCGTTATAAACATACGCTGGCTTTGTGAAACGCAGCCCTGTGTAGCAGGACATGCCGACCTGGCCCATAATAATTGGACGTCACCAGTTATTAGCACATAAAACATTCACAGTATTGTCTTAAACCCTTTAAATGCCAAACTGTTTTCGGTAGGACGAAACAATGACTACCTCGGGCTGTTAAAAACCTACCCAGTGGCAATTTGTTTAAAAGAGCTCCGACAGGAGCTCTTTTAACCAAACTGCCACAGGTTAGGTTTTCAGCAGCTTACTTAGGCTCAGATTTAGACATTAACCGAACAAATGTTGCGCTTGGCACCTTCAGGGTTAATGTTCAATTAGGTTTAGATTGGAAGATATAGGAATTTGATAACAACCTCTTTGTGTTCACGTTTTATAGGCCTTCGATCTCATCTCATTGACAGCATTTGTAATTAAGTTTCTCTTTTTTACCATTTTAAGAAGGTCTTATGTGGACTTAAGGCTTCAAACACGCAGATCAAAAGTTGCATTATGAAAGTTGAAGATCAAAATGACAATTCTGTCCGACGTTAACCGATTAATTCTGGAGTTACATTGTCATAATTGAAGAACTGGATCAATTGGCGTTTAACTCATTGAATGCCAAGCTCAACAAGACTTCATTGTCAAAATTACAATCTAAATAGACTTTGAGGAAACTGTCCTGTGATTAAACAAATAGTCTTGAAAGAGTTTCTAAATGATATGTTTTTATTAGCGCAATGTAGTCACAGTTTTAAGTCCAATTAAAATAAATTTGGCATTCAAAGGGCTAACATCGTTTTATGCAGTATTTCAGTTCTTTGCGAAAGCCATATTTACGGCTAGAAAAACACATAATGTGGCTCTGAACAAACTGTGAAGCGATTTGGTGCCACTGATATCAAACACAGCAACAAAATACATGTGTAATGGTAATATCCCAATTTATCGGGTTTGTAAAAATATTTTGGGCTGAGTTAAAACATTTGCCTGTTATCTGAAGTTGCATGCGCAATTTGAGCTTCAAATGTGACAACGGACAGTGTATCCCGTAAAGATGCCTTATTTTAGGACAAAGCAGTCAAATGCATTGCCTATGGGGACTTATACTTTGTGAGTAATGTAATGATTAACCTTGTCTCGAGACAAAAGTATGGCCAATTAGCCATTCTAGTGTTTGCAAGCTTTTCTGACACTAATATACCGTGTTAAAGTTATTGTCAGCAACAGTGCATGTTATGTAAAATCAAACATTTTGTTTTAATTTCATCATTATTAATAGTTAAGTCTGTGAGGAGCATTTAGAAAAGGTAACTATTATATCGATAACAAATAGGGAGCAAGCATTTTTTCCAAAACGTCATGAACATACGTGTAAAGAATCTGACATCTTTGAAGCTGACGTTTTTGTATAATCATTATATACACATTTTTGCAAACTCATATTTATATACCCAATTGTAATGTACATATTTAATCTACCTTAATGGTTTACTTCATAGGATACTGACATAATGCTTTGCATACATAAGTTGCTACTTTTGTTTGTACAGGTTGGTGCGAGCTTGACTTGAGAACATATCATCAGGTCTCGATTTGTTTCACTTTTAGTATATATTTACTAATTTAAAATTGTTTCTATAACCCTTACAATTTCAAATTCCTATATTTCTTTAAAATACAATAAAGTTGGTGCTACGAGGTAGTCAAATAGTGTAATGTTATAGTCAATTGGGAGGTCAACAATACACAATTACGTAAAATAGAGAACATTGCTGTAGTAATGTTTCCAAAGACAATTTTCATGAATCGTCCTGTATCAGTAAATAATATTCCTAATTATACAGGAAGTGACATCACAAAGGAAGATTTCCCAACATGTCGGGCCACCAAGCAGCAAAAATCGTTCTGTGAGCGATTCCAAAAATGCTGCGCTGCTAGCACATTCTGTTCGTGTGGGGTGGTGATTAATTATTGTTGATGCAATGTTTTGGCTAAGGCGCGCTGCATCAGCGTGGCCCAGCCTTTAGTCAACGCAGACTGTAATCAATATTAATTACTTGAGGGACACTAAGAAGTGGCGAGGCATATTTCAGGACATGTATGGGTGTCAACTTTTTACCTTTGTTCACGTCTTTTCGGGGTATACGCTCGCTCCTTCTTCACCCGAAGAAGAAATAGCATATCCCTCGAAACGTCGTGAACATGCGTTCTAAGAAGTTAACAATTGTTAATGTCCTGAATTATGTGGTCAATATTGGCCAGACAAATTGGATTATTCTGTGCAAGAGCGAAATCGACAGGGGCGAGACCGCTATTTGTCATCTGATCATATGAGTTTATTTATATACAAATCAAGGTTGTGTCGAGATGAAAAGAGATTTGTGAGGTGTTTGTTAAATGTCTGACATATCCAATTATTGGTTCACCCGTTACAATACAGCACGGGATTCTTTCCTCATTAGCTTACGTACTGGTTCTCTTTGCCACACTATGGTGTTATAATCATTATTGCCAAATACAACTTGTCTGGTCTGTTATCTAAACAATATACAAACAGAAACTTACCCGTATAAAGTGCTTGTAAAGAAGTGCGAGTGATACATTATAAGTGTAAGGCATCAACACCTCGGGGAAAAAACACATCCATTAACTTAATTAGATGTTTTATTTGTTTCTTCTTCACTACAATGTTGTGCGTGGCTGGTGTTAATATTTCCGAATAAAAAGTATGGAACCTGAGGGTCCTACACAACATTATCAAAGAGTATATCCGTTACATTTACAACATAAAATATGTTAACTTCTCTGTACGTATGATCATGACGTTTTAGGGCATATGCTTCTACTGAAGAAGCAAGTATAAGTCCTAAAACGTCGTGAACACACGTACAATTAGGGTCGCGTACGGATTCGTCGAATTTCTAACTTTAGAGTAGCAAAATGGGCATTGTGATCTTAACTATTAATTAGTGTACGAGACATTAGAACAGCTCAAAAACAGACGCAATGAGTCAAGGGTATTTTCCTTAAATTTCATCGCCAATTTAGAACAAAACCTAAATATTTAATTGACATGAAAAATCGTTAAAAAGCATAGAATTAGCACAAAATCTAATTTTCACAAAATTTATCACAAAACATAATTTTCTTTTAAAGTGTCACAATGTCAAAAACATCACACATCACCACAATCCAAGTAAGTGTCCAACACTATTCAGATAAGCCATAAGTTCAATCTCGCCGTTCTGCAGTTTCTCCTCTCGGCGGGTGCATTGGTTTGCTTCAACGTAGCGAAGGCGACGTTTTGGTTCTCTTGGATGGCCCTCAATCTGTGCAATCTTAACTTCTGTAATGGACTGCTACCTCTTGATCATAGTGATGAAAATAAAGATTTTGGGGTGACATGATATTTGCTTGTTTAAGTTGTGTTAGTCTTGTGGATGGTGTTGGTGAAGTGGTTCCATGTCTGAATACGCCATGGGCCTTCTATCCACTGTGTTGTGATATGGAGGTGGTTTCTTCTCTTGCTCGATCCATAAACGCGTCCTGAAGACGCCAACGTCGTAGGCATAAGGAGTTGAAGGGTGGTTGTGGTCAGATGTTTTGATCAGCCTGTCGTTTGTGGGTGTCATCGTTCCTTTACAGCTTCTGTCCGAGCACCTCCAGTATGTAGTTTCATCTTTTGCCATGTTAGTTGTGTACGTAAATCCTCTATGATAAGTGCATCGGGCACCTTTAGAATTTGCAAAAAATAGTATTTGAACAGCCGCGTTTACCATGTTGCCAAGTATGAAGTGATCCACATTTTACATGTATTTATATATGAAGAGATACTTAAGATCATTTTCACGTTGTACTAATACCTTTACTCAAGGTTCTATTTGATGTAAAACAAAAGAGAACCGGTTTTTAACTATTACAACAATACGGAGTTTATTGCAAAATCCCCTTACTCATAAATCAACTTTTTCATTAATTAACTTAGCTTCTACCATTCCTATTATTCGATATTTTACCAGAAATCAACGTAACTAACATAAACTAACACAAAATAAGTTGTAGAAGTATTGTAGTTAAAACAATACTGTTAATGTTTTTACAGCATGTTGTAAACTAAATGTGCGTTTGAAGACACTGTTCCAAATTTAGATAACAAATATCAGAAGTATACATCAAACATCTATAAGTTTTTGTGGGTAGATAAATCACACCAATTTTGACTGGTAAGTAAAACCTATTTAGGAACCGATAATGCCATCGAGATCACTATACGTCAAGGAAAGGTTAGACTAAGTGATAAATCAAAACAAAATAACATATCAGGAAATCTTGCTAGCCTCTAATCTTCCAACCAGGGTGCCGTTTCACAAAGACATCGTAACGTTACGATGTCATAAACTATGTCACCGGGTAAGTAGATTTGGTCCACAAATGCCAAATTCGTTGTCAACTGTCAACTTGTTTTTCTTTGGAAAATGCACAATTGACAACGATTTTTGGCATTTGTAAGCCAATACATTGGCCTAATGACCTGATTTATGAGGTCATAAATTTATGACGCCTTTGTGAAACGGGCCCCAGACATTGTGTAAAGGTCAGTTGGACTTTATCCTTTGTAGACGAATGTTTCTTGAATCTTGATGTCGATATTAGAAATGTTAGTTTGCAAATTATATCTATTTAAAGGTAGGAAGATTGAACGACCTGGGACCGTTTTACAAATTTCATGCCACAATCAAATATTTTGAAGAACGTTTTATGGCAGTCTCACTCAAGGAGTGATATTTGTTCGTCACTTTCAATTACATCATTTTAAAGCGAAAAGATTGAACTACCTGGGGACCGTTTCACACAGGCGTTGTAAAATTACGACCTAAACCATGTTACTGGACTATGGATTGGCTTACAAATGCTAAACATCGTTGTGAACTTTGCATTTTTCACAAAAATGTTTTTTTCTTTGGAAAATGCACAGTTTACAGTATTTTTGAGATTATGTAAACCAAATCTACTAACCCGGTGACATCGTTTACGACGTTATAAATTTACGACGGTTTGTGAAACGGTACCCCATGCTTTTAAAGTACACTTTAACACTACATACACTTAAAACTGGCATTAATGTGCAGTCACCAAATGTGGGAGAAATGTAAGTATAAAAAAAAGTTAAAAGGCGCATTTGATTGAATGTTCACATGTTGTATTTGTATTTGTACTTTGCCAAAATAACGGGTCACTTCACTGTCAGTGATGGCATCGGCTTTACTGAATATTAATAATAATATAAGATGGATTATATTAATTTGCTAATGCATTTTTCTAAACTTGCCCACGGACAAGTAAACATCAAAATGTACTTGTCCGGGGCTGAACCCCACTTGTCCAACTTTTATCAGTTTGTAGATGACTTTTGATTGTTCCTAAATAAATAAATTTTAAAAAATATTATCTGATATGTATTGTCATAGTATGATTAAAGTGTTAAATTGGGGCGAGTATAACTCAACACTGTTACCACCCTTTGAAGCTGTGTTACATCAATTAACTCCGTCATATTAAAGTAAATGCGACAAAGTCATAAAACGATATTATCCCCATACATCGACTTAAAAATCTGATTTGACGTCTAACGTAGCAAAATATTAAAACGCAGATTCTTTACCGAGACATTAACCCTTTAAGTGCTGAACCCAATACTTGTCAATTTTAATGTCAAAACTCCAAATTAAAGAGGCTGTTAAATACCTTTCCTGTAACAATTTGTGTAAAAGAGCTCCTATAGGAGCTCTTTTACACAAATTATTACAGGAAAGGTTTTCAGCAGCACAAGGTCGAAACAGTTTAGCACTGTAAAGATTAAGTCATGTATAGAAGTTTAATTTTTAAAAAGAAATAGATCACTATGTCTCTTTAAGATTAAAATTTAAGACATTAATACCAACAGTGGGGAGATTTAGAAGGTGCTAATTTATAGATAGTGTCAATTTCGGGAGACGTTCACTGATATCGAATATTTCTTCACTTGGGAATTTTGAAATTGCACAATTATAAGTTACATTAAGTGCATTAATTATGTACTATCGTGGCCCTTGTATCGGGATACAATACTGTATCGCCGTATCGTTACACCACTAATGTAAAGGTTGTAGTAATTATGAGAAGGTTGTAGTAGTTATATAAAGGTTGTAGTAGTTATATAAAGGTTGTATTAGCTATCTGAAGGTTGCAGTTCTTTGAAAGTAAGGTTACCTGCAGACTGTGATAGTTATATAAAGGTTGTATTAGCTATGTGAAGGTTGTAGTTCTTTGAAAGTGAGGTTACCGGCAGACCGCGATGTAAAGGTAAGATAGTTAGATGCACAGGTATCCTGTAGTCAGTAGTTTAGTTGTAAAATGTCACTTATCATCAGCTGTACATTGTGCTTCAGTTTTGATTATATTTAGTTCGTTTGTCACTTTACTTTTGCAACACAGTATCACCCTTGGTTCACAAGTATCAGTTAAAACTGACAGATTTTATTACATTACTTATACTCAGTAAACATGGTTTTCTTGCTAATATTAAAAAAAAGGCTTTTTTTATAAATAGATAACCTATTTTAAATTGTAATTTTTTTAACTTTGTCATGCAATTGGAATAAGATGCAGTAATATAACACAGTATGACAATATCAACCTTTGTACATCAGGTCCCCGTTTCACAAAGACGTCATGACTTTACGACGTCGAAAACCATGTTACTGGGTTAATAGATTTGGTTTACAAATGCAAAAAAAATCGTTGTAAACTGTGCACTTTCCAAAGAAAAACTTTTATTTTTATTAAATGAACACAAAACATGACCCAGTAGTTTTACAAAATGACCCACTTTTTTAATATCTTTAGGCCCTATGGCCCACATTTTCAAATTTTAGCTTGATCAAATTACCACAGGCCTGTTTTAACAGCACAAGGTGGCCAAAGTTTTAAATCTACTTAACCCTATTCAGCACTGTAAGAGTTAAATAAAAGGTATTCAACACTCACCATTTCACTTGATGGCATTTCAGAAACAGAATCATTAACCTTACCGTGCGGCTCACGAAAATATCCGGGTCAGGCTACTAGCCTGACCCGGATATTTCCGTGAGTCGCACAGTAAGGGTTAATGCAATCCCCACCCAATCTCACGTACAAATATTTAGATTTGTGTTTGCTTTGTTTAGTTTTGTTTATTTGAAACTAATAAATTTAAGTATTTTTATATTTTAATTTAATTGACTCCTTTTTGTATTCAGTAATGTATTGTTGCCTTAAATGTCAAGCTTCATATCACAGTCATTACCTTTGTTTAATATCTTGAAATATAATATAGACGCCTGTTAAAGTACAATAGCAAGAAAATTGGAAAGATTTCTTAAAAGTAATTGAATTTATTTCGAAACTTTAGGAATGAATCCTCTTCCATCCTGATTTGTTTTGCAAATCGTTAACTTATTTTTAATATGACTGAGATTGAAGGTCGGTCAAACAAAAATTTTCTTAGTCACAACCAACATGAAGTATATGTTTACTTAACCCTAAAGTGCTGAACCCAACACTCATCAATGTCCAAACTCCATCCTTAATAGGCTGTTGAAAACCTTTCCTGGAATAATTTGTGTAA
>JAULCD010479366.1:0-14824 GCA_032361085.1 Calliostoma canaliculatum | reverse complement strand
CACAGGATAAGTTTTCAACAGCCTGTATTAATTGTAATTTGAAAAGAAATGAGTAAATGTTGTGCTCGGGTTTTCAGATGCAGTTGATATGATACAATGTTATTTTTTCCATTATGACAATAAAAAAAAGTTAGGGTCGGCACCTGTATTGTAGGCACGGTCGGGTAATCGGAACCACAACATTTTTTTTATTTGGCCTAAAGCGAGTGAACTTTGCTTGTGAGCAGACACATAATTTTACATAAACTCACAAATAACACAACATGTATTTCTCCGACCGGTTTCATGTGGTATTCTTCAGGTAGAATAGTATAGCTAGTTGTTGTTATGATGTCAAATATAAACGGTTAACAAAAGCTGTGACGGGGGAATGAGATCACATTGGCGGCTTCACACTTGACAATGGTTACATAATGAAAATAGGTTTACTTGTTTAGAGATGGACAAAACGTTTCAATGAAATAATATTCCCTAAGTCTGCGCTGTGTTGCGTCTGAATGTTTCATTTGACATAAAAGAAACATTGCCATCTTTATATCTTTTCCTGTTGCACATCTGTCAATATGTGTGCTTAAAAGAATGCACTTGTGTCTCCCTGAAGAATACACATAGAATCGGACGAAGAACTATGTGTTGTGTTATTTGTGAGTTTTGGTAAAATTATGTGTTTCTGCACACCAGCTTTAAACCGGCACAATTTCATTTTGTATGTGTGATGGCTTGTTCCAAAGGAACCCCTGCAAGTTCTTCCTGAAACTACTCTTTCATAGCCGTTTACAACTCAATGGGAGGATACAACCTCAGATATGAAAAAGGTTTTCAAGGACAATGCCAACTCTTCCTTCTAGGATTTAACTATGAATAAACAAGCAAGACAAAATGGACATTCATGACACACATCAAAATATGGTATCAGCATCATAAAACCATATTCAAGCAAATAGACTCACCTTGATAGCATCTCCCCGCCATTAACCTGAGGTATAGTCCTTCCGCCTGGGGTGGGGGCACTGTCCACAGTGATACCGGGGTGTGAGAGTTGTGGGGTGGATGGGGGATCCTTCGCTTGTTCAGGGGGAGCCTTCGTCGTTTGTTGCTGAGTTTTCTGCTGCTGTTTAAACCGAGACAGACTGAAGAACAAGCCTAGAATTGCTTTGAGGTTGCCATCTTTGATATCTGAAATATAAAGAAAATATACATCACCAATTTTGTGTTGAAAATTTATTAAGTAAATAAATATATCAAAAATCATTTCACTAAGTTGATTTTGAAATTTTATTATTTAAATTAATCAAAAAACAAATATCAGTTTAATAATATAAATATAAATGAATAATTTTCCATTCCTGGGCAAATTCACCTGGAAATCTAAAAAATAATAATTTCAGAACATAACATAAATGCAATAAACACATAAAATCTGAAAGAAAAAATACATCTCACCTTAGGAGATACATACTCCATTTAACCATTATGGTGCTGAAATGGGATTAGAATGACTTTAAACTTCTTGTACTGTTGAAACCTATCCTTGGGTAGTTTGTTTAAAAGAGCTCCTTAGGAGCTCTTTGAAACAAATTATCACAGTGTAGGTTTTTCACAGTCTAGATTTGAAGTTTGACACTGATAAATGTGATTTGCACTCTGAGGGTTAAGAAATACAATCCTTGGTGAAATGTAAGTAATGTCTCCAATCATACAAATATTTGAAAAATTCCAACAAACCATGTCTTCTCAAAATGTCGCCTCCGAGCATACACTAACCATAAGAAGACAAGCTCTTGCTACATCATATCTACAGTAATAACGTCAATATCCCGCGTATATATCCCACACTGACCAAAATACAAGCAGTTCTGGCTACACCATCTGCAGTAATAACGTCAATATCTCACATATATATCTGTCACTCAAACTCCCCTGTGTTCTATTACATTCAATTTCATCCAACCACTTCCAAGACAGATCAACATGTGGATTCCACACATAGCCTAAACTGACAGTGTAAAGTCCAGTACCAATAGTATTGATCATCAAGGGAAACCATGTTAATGTATGTTGACAAAGTGGTATTTCTCAAGGTAAAAACTCTATGAATGCATTAAAGTCAACTTTTTTCCATTCCATGGCTTGCAGACATGTTTGGTCCAATATTTGTAAGTATGTCGGGAATGATGGAAAACAGATTTAACGATTTTTTTTCAACTCATATGTTACCACTTTTTTGGCTTTAGGACAAGAATATGTTTACATGAGCAAGGCAAGGACAGAGAATAATTATATATAATTTATATTTATTTCTTCTTTAGCTGTTGTTTATCTAATTATTACCAATCTTTATTACATTTTTGTTTTATATAGATTAAGAGAAACAATAATATTATATTTTGTTATCTGTCAACCAAAAAAAACTTCTTTTTTTGTAATTATTAAAAAAAAGACCTTTCCTAACTATTCTGCAAGTTAGACAAATTTACGTTTTTATAAATCATGTAAATGGAAATCTAATATTCCTATTAAAATCACAATAAAATCCAAAATGAAACAATATTTTTACACTGATTCATTAACCATTAAAGTGCTGGCTTTGGACTTAAACCACCTGAGGCTGTTAAAAAACCTATCTTGTGGTAGTATGTTTCAAACAGCTTCTTTCAGGCACAAGCACAGTCATGGGCATCAGTTCCAAATCGATTTCTACGCTATGACAGTCATAAGCTGATGATAAGAAAAAATTCCACAGGACATTGTCTCAAATACCACTTATGATCGATCATTTTAACACTAAGATCGCTTTGAGGAATGGGCCCTTGTTTGTTTAGACGAATATTCATGCAACTTGTCCTTAATAATAACTTTTAAAGTGCCAATCACCACATTTGTTCATTTTCGTGTCTCAATTCCAATTAGACCTCTTTGCATGAAAGTGCAACAATCTACTGATAACTGCAAGGATTAACCAAGAAAGCCAATCAGTGCACCAGGCTAGAGATAAAAAAAATCCAACATTTCATATGTTTAACTCATCAAGAGCTGTCGAAATGCATGTCTTGAGTTGGGAATTTCTGAATACTATTAAATAAATACATTAACTGCTAACTACCTTTTTAAATTACGCAATTTATGCAGTGTAAACATGGCTCTAAAAACGTGTGCACAAGGTACATATTGCTTTTACGGCACAATCGTAATGCTGAAAGTTATTTTTCAAATGAATTGCACTTAATTTGATACAAATTGTTCCAAATTAATCTTTAACTGCCATACATCCAAGATATTATATGTTTTACATATTAGAAAATACTCCCAAATTTATTTGTAATCTTCTGTATTGTAAATAAATAAATATTTTACAGTGTGATAAATTGATTTTTAGCAATTTATTGCATACTCTTAAAGTGCCGAGTTAATTTTAATAGAGCTTAAAACTGGTACCACCTGCTGCTGAAGGTGGGAGCTCCTTTAAACAAATTGCTGCAGGGTAGGTTTTCAACAGCCATAGGTTAGACTTAGACAATGATATTGACAAATTAATACATGAAATCAACATATGGTAGCACATGCGTTCAAATAGTTAAAAACAAAAATGTCTTTACTGCTAACGTACACCATTTATTTTGATTTTCAAATCCATTTATACTCCACGACCCCTATAAACAATAAAAGTTGTATGCTTAACAGCTGGCTAATCTGTTTAGTTTCTGTTGTTGGAAATAAAAAAACAACTGTAAAACGTTATGCTAATTTAAATAAATAAACATGTGAAAAACTATATAATTGAATTTGCCAAAAACATAATTCTTTTTGTTGCATAATGTTTATTTTTTATATATTGACAAGTATAATGATTAATACTAGTCCGAAATCCTAAAAGCTATTTTGGTAAGTGAAAAATAATTAAGGACTGGTTTAAATTTACTACTTTACCATTTATATCATGCAAAGGTTTAAAGTTAATTTCTATCACTGATTTACAAGAATATATATTTTTGTAGTTATTTCTTACTTTTTAATATTCAAAATATATTTGATCTGACTTACATTTAATACATATTCTTACGTTCTTACATAAAAATACTTAAAATCTCACTTATGTTTTTATCATTTTGCTTCCTCTCTTCTTATAATCTTATCGATTATAATCATATGAATGATTGAAGTATATCCCATGAGAATGTAACCTTTTCACCGCAGTATTGAGGAAGCATTAGCTACTTTGGAAGGATGACATACTATACAGCTATGCATCATAGAGGCAAAGAGGATCAGTCACCCTACATTTTACATGCAGTCATGGGCATGAAATTTGTAATATTTTTAATACCTTGTATCTTTTTCAAGTTATCTCTCAAACAAACCTCAGGAGAATAGAAAAAAGTGTTGTATAGGTTAGTGCTTTTAAAAACAGCTTTAAAGTTCGTGAACAAAGTAAGGTTGTTCAGCTTTTATACAGGAATCTATTACTATTCATATTACTGAATGCTTTCTAGTAAAATAGAAATTAGGAGGTAAAACAGGGATGTACTCTTTGCCCATATTTATTCAGTCAAGACCTCAACACTATGGAATTCAAGGCGAGGAGTTTATTTGTGGATCCTAAACCATCAACCCTCATTTTGATTTTAAATTCACAAACACAACTCATTTATCTTGACTCTTCCTTACTCACCTGACTTTCAAACAAAGAATTAGTGGATTACAATTTTTATAAATCATTGATCTCTGCTCTACATTCTATGAATCAATTTGCCAATTATATCTTATGGAGCTCTTTTGAACAAATTACCACAGGACAGCTTTTCAACAGCCTTTTTAGGTTGAACAATAAAATGAACAAATGTTATGGACATTATAATGAACAAATGTTATGAACATTAAAATGAACAAATGTTATGGACACTGAAATGAACAAATCTTATGAACATTAAAATGAACAATTGTTGTAACAGCACTAAGGGGTGATAAATGTAACTTTAAAAAAACACCAGAATGTAATTTTGTGTGTATAAACTTTGGCTTACCTTTAGCACTTAGTCCATCCACACTCACTCCCAGACTGGCCAGAAATGTCAAACAGGTGTTGATATTTTCAACCTGAAATTTGAAAAGATGGAATTAGTACCTGTTAATTTCATTACATGAGTAGACCGTAGACAACAATTCCATCCACTGAAACCTGTATGATGCGGTTTGACATTCAACAGCTCCAATTCTTCCATGTTCATGTCATCACAAACAATTACACAATTACTACTAATAATCTAATTGATTGTTTGCACCAAGATGACAGCCAACACTTGGCCTATGCATTCAACTAAGAAATATCAAAACCATTGTAAACTGTATGCTTTCCAAATAAAAAAATTGGTGAGAAAGCACAGCTTGGTATCTAAAATAATTGTAAACTGTGCACTTTCCAAAGAAAAACAAGTTTTTCTTTGGAAAGTACACAGTTTACAATGATTTTAGCATTTGTAAACAGAACCGATGAGCTCAATGGACAACAACAGACTTCTACTCTGGCTGAAAAAGAAATTCAAAAGCACAGTTTTCCTTGAATCTTTTTTCTTAAATATGAAATTTGGAAACTGATGTTCCTTCATATAAATTCTCAGCTTCCCACAGGATTTAAATTTGAAATTTATTAGATATTAACAACTACAATGCATCACTCGTCGGTTTCATTCCGAAAAATCTGATAACAGGCCAACACTTTCACCAGTGGCAGGGGTTGTACATTTCCCATGTGCATGTGTTTCAAAATGATTTATTGCACAAGATGTCGCTCAGGCCAAAGACCTACATCTCCAAAAACAGTATTTATCGTCCAGGCCTAAACCTTTAACTCTTCCACTGCAAAGTGCAACACTTTATTTGACTTAACTGTTAACCCTTAGAGTGCTAAGTGCATCCATTTATTCGACTTTAATCTTTAATTCTTAAGGTAATAAGCACAACACTTTAATCAGCTTAAAAATTTAACCCTTTGAGTTATATGTAGAACACTTGTCCATTTCAATGTGCAAGTTTCAACCTAATAGTCTGTTAAAAATGTTTTTTGTTAAAGTTATCCCTTTAAGTGCTGAGCACAATATTTGCTCATTTTAGTTTTCAAATTTCAATTGAAACAGGCTGTTTAAAACCTAACCTGTGGTAATTTGTTTAACAGAGCTCCTACAGGAGCGCTTTTAAACAAATTATCACAGGATAGGTTTTTAACACAACAAGATGGTCACAGTTTTAAGATTGGCTGAAATCAACTCGGCACTTTAAGAGTTAAAGGGTGAGGATGGTCATGTTAGTTGACCTTTAACCTTTGTTCATTAACATTTCAATGTCTTAATTGCAACCCAACAGGCTGCTGAAAACATATCCTGTGGTCATTTGTTTAAAACAGCTCCTACAGGAGACTTTTAAACAAATTATGACAGGATATATTTTCAACAGCAAAAGGCAATCAGATTTGAAAGTTTGTACTGAAATTAATTCAGCGCTTTTAGTGTTAACAATTTCAGTAATTATTCAACCTAAATTACTTTGTTTAAACCAATTTTAAACATATCACCAGAGGATAGATTTTCAACTGCACAAGGTGGTGACAGTTTTAAGTCATAAACCTTTAAAGTTTAACCTTTAAAGTGCTGAGTGGAATTCAGCCAGTCTTAAAACTGTGACCACCTTGTACTGTTGAAAACCTACCGTGTGATAATTTGTTTAAAAGAGCTCCTATAGGAGCTCTTTTGAACAAATTACCACAGGATTGGTTTTCAACAACTTGTTTCAGTTCGCATTTGAAAACTAAAATGATCACATGTTGTGCTCAGCACTTTAAGGGTTAAAAAAAGGCAAACTGTGAGGTCGTTGTCACCAACAGTTGTATATTTCAGCGATTTCACTGTCAATCAAGGAAAATTATTGACATTTTTTTCAATGCCACTGTGATGATGTCATAGATATCATGTGAATTACAGGAGGTTTTGAAACGGACACACACAGCTCATGTTACGCTCTAACGCAGCTTGTTCGTAATCGGTTGAAATGGCAACCTTTTATAAAAGCATTGTTGATAACAGACTCCCCAGCTGAAATAAACGCATGGCTGTTTTATTCTTTACGCCATGAGAAAAGTTTAAAGAGGTTCATAAACACTTGACATCAATTTAAAAGATTTGGCTGTTTGGTGTAAACTAACGTTTAAGTGGGTATTTTTTTCAAATAATTTATTAGATAATTTTTATTTTAGTGGGGTTTATTTATTGAATGATGATGGAGATGTTTATGCATTTTTTTTAAATATATATTTTATTCGGAAAGTGCTACATTAACAAAAAGGTGTCCCTAATATATTGCATATTTAGCAGTTAAGATTTAAAGAGCAGTTTAATTCAAGTATTAAACTTAGTAAAATGCATTTTCAACTTCAGAAGAAAAAGTATATATTAAGTTTGGTGAGAAATATTTTGCACATGAACTTTTATTTGTAAGTGAAATCGAAAAAATGTTAGAAAATATAAATGATTATACTTTTTAACGTAATTAAAAACCATGTTAAAATTTACAAGCACAGCAAAATCTTTATCAAAATCATTATGCTGACAACAAAGGGGAGATAAGCCACATAACAGATGCATGTAAAGTTACATTAATTAACATAAAATTATGCAAATGAACTCTAATTCCAAATCAAAGCACCTTCATAATCTGCCGATCATTTTATAATTAAATGACACATGTTTTTGTCATATCTGTGAATACAAATTTTAATAATTGTGATTAATGACGTGTGTTTTTAATCAAATCCACTCTTTGATTATAAAAGATAGCTAGAAAAACATTTGATCATGAAAGATGGGCAAAATATAAAGTCCATTCCCACATTATTATTCAAATTTATTCAATTTCTAACAATATTTTTCTCTTTGGTGAGAAAAAACATGCAAACTGAACTTGCCCTTTAGATTTGAGGTCAGAAAAGTCTCTCCTTTATTTAACCCTTGGAAGAGTGAACTGATTTTAGTTGGACTTAAAACTGGGTAGGACTTCGAACTATTGCTGTTGAAACCTATTCTCTGATAATTTGTTGAAAAGAGCTCCTGTTGGAGCTCTTTTAAACAAATTAACACAGGATAGTTTTTCAACAGCCTATATAGACTGGAATTTGAAATGGACAAATATTGAGCTAAGCACTCTAAGGGTTAAAAGAATACCTGTTAATTTTGCCTTAATTTTAAAGACATAAGACAAAAGAAAACAAAAAAATTCCCAAAGTTCTTCAGAAATTATACTTGTCAAAATGCCCATCCTGACTTACTTTATGTACACATTTTTACGTTAAAGGGGTCATATTGAATTTGTTTGTCTTTTAATCATTTTTTCTTTCACTCCAAACCAAACTATAATATGACCTTCAACAAAGCAAGTCTATATTTTTAATCACCTTCTTGGGATTTATTTATTGTCGTATTATTTTTAAAGAAACATATTCAAAGACTGTGACAGACAAGGATATTAGATGAATGGTTATATGTATAAATGCTTAAACTCTGATATAAATATTTACTGCTTAGTGCTTAAAGATTAAATCTAAATTTACTCAAAACATTTCACATGTTAATCGAACTAACACCATTTTTTATTTTTAGCTATCACTGTAAAACTTCTGAAAGTTTTTAACCCTTACAGTGCAAAATTGATTTCAGCTAAAACATAAAAATGAAACCACTTTGGCTGATGGAAATCTATTCTATGGTAATTTGTTTGAAAGAGCTCCTTTCACAGGAGCTCTTTTAAACGAATTGCCATAGGATAGGTTTTCATACGCCTATTTATGGTTAGACCATGAAATCAATTTAATTAGCACTTATTGGGTTAAAATTAAATATGCATCCAACTGCACCCCCTTGCATGCCTTGGTAATTTCATGAACACCCATTTCCCATTTTTGAAGCTTTTGTGTTCCGTTCTCATTATCATCGACTCCTCCGACAATGATTACGTTCAGGCGTGTCAATTTCACCAGCCAGGATAATTAAATGACAAGATCAAAGAGCTCATCACTGCAAAGTGCTAGAGAGACTGCCAACTTCTCAAGAAGTTCAAAAAGAATTCACGATCTAAGTGAAATTGATGACTTGAAATCTCAAAATTTGTCTCCCTCAATGACTACAACACCTTTCTTATAATCTATAGCAATATTTTTCCATGTTGAGCATATTTTAATGTCATTATGCTATAAGCGCAATCAGTGATGAACTCCGGATCAGCGATGAATTGCTCATTCATAACTGATGTGAAAGATTTTGATGATATTGACATGCAATGGACAACATCAAAGTTTCATTGCCACCTTTTTAAGTATATCCCTACCACACAGGTCAAGAGTTGGTGAATGTAATCATGCACGAAATAATCATTTAAGATTCACTGACTTCAGAAATCATACGGATGTTCCCAATAAAATATTATTAGATCAATAATTAAATGAAATAGACGTTAATAAACAGCTGATAACCGATTGATTAGAAAGTCATACTTCCATCATGGGAAATTAAAAACAAATTTTTAAATGATTCAAAGATACCAATCCTTAATCATCAAACTGTTTTCTGTTTCTCTTTATCCCTTACCGTGCGGCTCACGGAAATATCCGCATCAGGCTACTAGTAGCCTGATCCGGATATTTCCATCAGCCGCATGAACAGACATGCAGTCATGTTGAGTGAGGCATTAATTGGGATAATCAAAATCTTGAAAAAATTCCGGGATAAGCCATTTAAGAAAACTTCTCCAAAACTATGCCGCACGGTGAGGGTTAACCTGTGTGAGTGATTTCACACAGCTCTCAGTCACTGCTGAAAATATGCCAAGTTTCTTGAACTCTTTTAGGTGTGCTCTATGAAATTCAAGTGTGCCATCAAATTTTATTGATGAAATTAAAGAATACAAAACTTTATTAAATGTTTGCTGCTGATCTGTACTTTAAAAATGGAACTTCCAGTATTATGTCAGGAAATATTGCAAACATTGCCATCTATTAGTTATAAACAAGGATCAAAACTACACTGCAGCAGCTATAATCTTTAGGTTTTTTAAACTTCTACATTTTGTTATTGTGATTGTGGTACAATTAAAAACCAATAAGGCTCGTTAAATGTTAAGGTGTGCCATTGTGGCACACCAGAGTAATTTTTCCCATTTCATATTTCATCTACCCATGTGTGCTCGACACTCAAATTAGGAGAATTTCAAACCCAGATTCTTAACTCTTAAAGTGCTAAGCCCAATTTGTTTCTATTGTATTGTCAAAATTCCACCCAAAATAAACTGTTAAAAATCTATCCTGTGGTAATTTGTTTAAAAAGAGCTCCAACAGCTCTTTTAAACAAATTACGACAGGACAAGTTTTTAACAGGACAAAGTGGTTTCTGTTTTAAAACTACTTAACCCTATTCAGCACTGTAAGGGTTAAAGCGCTCAATTGTGTCAGATCATATTGAACTATTGAAAGTTAATTTGTGGTAATTTGTTTAAAAGAGCTTCTTTAGGACAGATTTATAAAAAGTTGGATACTGAAATGGATAGTCTTGCTCCAAGACTGTGGAATGTTTACAGAGCCTTGTGGACAGTCTATAAAATAAGGAAGTCTAGGAGTTACTATTCCACAATGGACACATGTTTGGGGTAGCACTTCAAGAGTTGAAACATTAATTAGAACAAGGCAACCTTACCTGAATGCAAAACAACTTTTTCAGTAAAGGTTACTCCACGTTTTTGAAAAGACGTTTGCCGCACACACAAAATCTGTACATTATTTTTTCCTCTTCTTTTCTTTCGACTTCGCTCCAGTAACATGATGTACAAGTAAAAGTTATATCCAAACTTCAACTTCAGTCTTTCACAATAACCACTCCAATTCAAAAAATAAAATTCATCTGGAAAGATTCCATAAAAAAACCCAATAAAACTGTAGCTCAAATTTAAAAATCAGCATCAATGTTTAGTCTTCCACAATAATCACACCAAGTCAAGAAAGAAAAAAAGTTTCTGAAAGGCGAGATCGAACGAATAAATCCACAGAGGGCAGAAAAAAATGTGTCGATTCCCACAGTGATTAACAGGAACAGCAACAAGTTCCAACAGTAACACTCCACATGACCACAAAGGTTGTTTGTTGCCAGACAATTGGTGTGTTAACAGCGAGGTGGGACTGAGGCTGAGACAAAGAAGTGGTGCCCACCAATAGGACCAGTGGGAGCTGGGCAGGGCCAACACAGACTGGTGGAGTCATAGATCAACAGTTGACATCTGCTTCTCTTTAACCCTTGACATGCTCGTAGTGACATTCGTGTGTTTCATTTTCATGTTCAACTGTTTTAAACTATCCTGTGGTAATTTGTTTAAAAGAGCTCTTGTAGGAGCTCTTTTAGACAAATTACTAAGGAATAGGTTTTAAATAGTTACAAACTTGTTTTAAAAAGTTCCATCAGAAGTTGACGTCTGCTGCTCTTTAACCCTTGAAGTATTGGTGCTGACATTCTATATTTCATTACTATGTTCAACTGCAGGTTGTTTTAAATCTAGTCTGTGGTAATTTGTTTAAGAGCTCTTGCAAAAGCTCTGTTCAAATTAGCAACCAATAGGTTATTAAAAACATCTGCAGAAGTAAAAAAGTAACAGTTGACGTCTGCTGCTTTTTAACCCTTAAGGTGCTTTTGGCAAAATTTTTATATTTTACTGTTATGTTTAACTTGAGACTTTTCTAAAACCTATCCTGTGGTAGTTTGTTTCAAAAAAAAGTAAAAAAAACTTAAAGTAATAAACCAACAGATTTCTCCCTTCTTTAACCCTTTCCTTGGTAAAATGTGTTACTGTCATGCTCAACAGCCTGTTAAAAACCTATCCTATCCTAGAGGTGCTCTTTTAATTAAATTACCTCAGGACAGGTTTTTAACAGCACAAGGTTGCCACAGTTTAAAAAACTACTGAACCCTATTCAACACTGTGTGGGTTAAAGTGTTGAGTTGATTTCAGCCAGTTTTAAAACTGACCATCTTGTGCTGTTGCAAACCTATCGTGTGATAATTTATTTAAAACAGCTCCTTCGGAGCTCTTTTAAACAAATTACAACAGGATAGGTTTTCACCAGCACAAGGTCGTCACAGTTTTAAGTTTAACGGATGTCAATTCAGCATGGCAAGGGTTAACACAGGACTGGTTTAAAACAGCAGGGTTGGTCAATTTTAACTTCTGTGTCCTGTAGAACTCAAATCAGATATGTGAGGGTTAACATGGAACATGGGCGAGACTTTGAGCATATTTATATATATATATAATACAAGAGGAACTGAATCATCAGGTGAATGACACGGGCCGTGAGGGAGTAACCCTTTAACATACTTGACGAGAGAAAGCAGGTGGAGGTGATCGAGAGGGCAAAAAATGTCAAACCTCTTCTTTTGAAACAAAACAACAGAGCTTAATAATATGTTTGTTTACAATGAAAGAGAATTATTATGTGGAAATCTGGAATTGATTTTGTTTTAAGGGCCTTTTTATATCTACAAGTACCCGCCCACCTCCCTGAAGTTAAATCGTCCCCTCTAAAGCTGCCGACACGGGGATGTTTGTAAATCACCCTCTACCTCTGCTTAAACACCGAGCATCAACAAGCAGTGCTTGAAATCAATAAACGACTTGATGCGACATCCGCTGTTTGACGGAATGGGCGGCTTGTTGACGGAATCACTTTACCCAGAACCTCCTTCCTGGTGTTCAGATGCTGGAATACGTGAAATGTCTCGGACGAAAGTTGTTCCTCAAACGAGACATACTGTCTGAAAACTTGAAGTCCAAACCCTACAAACACACCCTACAAACACACCCTACATACACAGGCTGAACATACACACATCCTAAATCCTAACTCTACTCCTTGGATGCTGGAGACATCATATCTAGATCTCTTTGTTCATTTGTCATTTTTTTCCTAATTTTACACTTGTGCCATTTTTACCTGTGTCCTATTTTACCTGCGTCATTTTTACCTAAATTCATGAACAGGTGTTAAATCCCCTAATTATCTCAATGACTGAGTACTAATCTAACACCTACATTAGACTTACCATATCCCCAGGTGTGAGAGCAATGTCGCACCTACTCAACCGAGGCTGTATAATTAGCACCTGACAGAAACAAAGCCCTCGTCATCGCGATGGTATCTCTCTAATCCCCAGGTGTATTTCCTCATCTACCTGTCAGCCTTTGCCTAAAAGTGCTGAACCCAACATTTGTTTCAACCAAAATTGGCTGTTGAAAACCTATCTGTGGTAATTTGTTGAAAAGAGCTCCTGAAGGAGCTCTTTTCAACAAATTACCACAGGGTAGGTTTTCAACAGCACAAGCTAGTCATAGTTTTATGTCCAACTAAAATTAGTTTGGCACTCAAAAGGTTAAAATTCAATCTCCTAATAAACAGTCTAGAAAGGTCAAGACTCCAACACGAGCCCCAACGAAGAACAAAGGGCGCATATTAATAAAGTTTCAGATAGATGACAATGGTGTAAATCTGAAGTTCATACTTTGTTTCAAATATCAATTTACCAAAGTCTGTCGGCAATTTATTTGCAAAGTGCCAACATATTGCAGTCATGTCTTGGTCTGACCAGACTTGACCGCAATGTTGTTGGCCAGTAACAATCTACTTGAAGTCAAACCCACAGGCGATGCCTTTAAGCACATGTCTATGCAGTGAAGAGTAACAACTGTTACTGCTCTGGGGCCCGTTTCATAAAGGCGTCGTAAAGTTATGGCGTCGCAAACCAATTCACTAAGCCGGTGGATTTGACTTACAAATGTCAAAAATCGTTGTCAAGTGTGCAATTTCCAAAGAAAAACAAGTTTTTCTTTGTAAAATGCACTGTTGACAACAATTTTTGACATTTGTGGACCAAACCCATTTACCTGGTCATAAAGTTATGACGTCTTTGTGAAACGAGACCATGAATGTTGAGTTTTTTTACCACTTACTTGTCAGTAGTTCCAAACCATTACATACTCTTATATATATATTGTATTTATGTATATCATAAATTCAGGCATTATTGTGCTAGTTTAGGTTTTTATCATTGTATTTACCTTTTATGAACAGTTGTAGGTATTTAATCTACAATGTTGTGTATGCTGAGAAGCGACATTTTGATGTAGATTCTTTCACCGTTATCAAGCAAGTAATTGCTAACAATGTACGATTCTACATGGACACATCATTATGTACACTGTTCACCATCTTAACTTCTAAATGCCATTTAGATAACATATTTCTCCTTAGAGTGTCTACTATATAGTTATAGTTTAAACTGGCAATTTTGTGTCTATCGGTCATAAATACTGGCAAGGATAAATACTGAAAACCTCTTGTTTTACTGAGCTATTCACCTCAAGGAAACCTATGATTAACTACACTGGGCCAAAACAGAAACGCATAGGTGAACATTTAGTGTTATGAAAGATGCTTTATTAACTTAAATTACACAGAAAGTAATGATAATAGAGCAATAAACCCCGTTTCGCAAAGCTGTCGTAAATTTATGACGTCGTGATGCCTACCACAAAGCTAGTTGGTTTAGTTTGCAAATGTCAAATATCGCTGAAAACAAGTTTTTTTTTTAAAGACAATGCACAATTTACAGCATTTGTAAACCTAAACATTCCCTCAAAGATTTGGGTTATGACCTGGACAAGTTATGAAACGGCCCCAACATGCATAAATCGCTCTGGCACCCGTTTTACGAAGACGTCATAACTTTGTGACGTCGTAAATCATGTA
>JAULCD010478307.1:0-14833 GCA_032361085.1 Calliostoma canaliculatum | reverse complement strand
TTTTATACAAAAAGGATAAGAACTATACAATTCAGGTAAAAATATTATTATAAAATGTCACTTTATTTCAACATAGTGACGTAAAAAATCTGGCTATCCCCTGCGTGTGACGTCACAAATGGTCCATCTGGCCGAAGCAATCAGCTGTAGTACCCGTGTGATGTAGACTGTAAATCATTAACAGTCTAATTCCAACCCAGCATCCTTGCGACTTCAGCTACGGACGTTCCCGTGTAGAACATGCCAATGGCACGTTCACGCTTCACATTTCGAAGGTGTGGCATGACATATTGTCTAACATATTTTTGCAATATGTGTTTTTTCTTTTGTGTTAATGAATGCTGTGACAGATATGGTTGAAAACGCGTGCAGTATTATGGTCAAGTGACCAGTTGCACATGAAAAAACACTTTTGCTACTAAAGTGCTGTGCACACAATTTTGATTCTCCTGGACAAAAACGGGTATTATTTCGAGTCTGTACGTCACCAATACTATTGAAATATCAATAAGTTCTTACAATGATAATTGGTTAAAATGTTAAAATTTTAGAAACGTGAAGTTTTAATTTGACTTAGTATATAACAAATGTTTTTATTCACATATTACAAAAGAAAAGTACAATTGGTTTATGTTCAAACCTAAACATTGGTACATTTGTTTATACAAATTTGTTTTAATGAGACAGTCCTGCAAGAAATCTGCTTATAATGTATGCTAGATTTTACAACTGCTATATTACAAAATGTTTATGATCAAAGTATCTTATCTTCAAACTTTATGTGTGGGACTGGAAATTTATTATGTGTGCATGGATCATGTTGATAGTCAAGTCACTCAGAGACTGTTAATGTGTTAAAATGTTATTGTAAAATCTAAGTGTTAACAATTTCAATACGAACCCTTTGCTATTGTGTATCGATGCTCAATAATCTGAATTAATCTTAAACAAGAGTTTTATACTTGATTCTCCTGGTAACAGCCAGCTTGCCTCGAGTTGCGTCCCATGTTGTATTCATGTCACTATCTCTTGATGCTCTGTACCTTGTGGACAGCGAATTTCAGTGCTCACGCTAATACTCCATCTTTGGAATATTATTTCTTTAAAGAACAACTTCTTTCTTTCGGAATATTATGTGATTGTAATCTGCTATTTTGGAGTCGACGTGCAGTGTGCAATTTCTAGGAAATCTACACGTTGTGTTGACTTTTTAAAAGCAAGTTTGTGCGGGGTGTTCCCACACGTTGTTTTTAGTTAACACACACTTTTTCGTTGGGATTTGTGGACTGATCTGTTAATAAATGATGTACTGATTGTAGCGATTTATCTGTGACTGATTTTTTCTTTATCTGAAAACGCTTGCCCGGCGGGTTTTAGATTAGAAATATAAATTGTCTCGTAAAAATACTGATGACTCTGGTCTACCAAAATGTTTTTGTCAGTAACTGTACCAGAAGTCAGTGAAACTGATGTTCACTCAGATACTCCTTGTTGTCAACACTCACGGGAGTCTTATTCTGATTGTTCATCTAATGTGAGAGCCCCATTTAGAAAGAAATCTGCCATGATTAATCATCCACTCTCTTTCCTGCTCCTGTTGTCATGACTAAACCTGACTCTGTGGCCCACATTCACCCTCGTTCGCTCATGACTGAACCTACTGTTCCTGCACTGGCTGATTTCATTCCTGCTCCTAAGACCACGACAGCATCGACCAGGTCCAGTGATGATGTTCGAGCACATAGTTGTACTTGATTAAGGGGAGATCAAGATCGTGGTCTCTTTTCGACGCCATTCTCATACACCTGCTCCACCATGTTTCCTTTGTCGGCTAAACTCTTTAAACAGTTTCAGGCCTCCATGGCTCTTCAAACGGCTACAGTTAAGCAGGTTAAGCAGACTAGAATTACAACAACGACGGACCCAGACCCATCGACCTTGAAGGTAGCGGATGTACCTGTTGACCGACACATGAAACTTAAATTTTTAGTTTTATGTCTAACTTTTTTCGGATCCCCAAATTTTAAGATCGGAGATGTATTGGCCTTAATCTCGCTTCCTCCTGTGTTGTCATTCTAAAAGTTGCAGGAGATCTTGACACTTCCTTTGCCTCAGCGGTTCCATTGGCCTCATTTGGGTAAACTTCTGTTTGCACTGGTTATCCCCCGCATGAAGTGCCTTACACTAAACCTGTCCCCCAAAAATGTTGACTGGAAAGTTCTCATGCAGAGTAAGCACACGAGATATCGCGTCAAGGAGAAGAACATGGCTATGATGAACAATATGGCTCATCACAAGCAGCTTTCTCTACCCTGACAGAGAAGGATGAACTCTCAGAAAATGACAACTACATGTTTGCGATGCTTACTTTCTTGCAATGTTATATCAAAGATGCTGTCTATCATATGCGCTTCCTGTCAGCCCAGCTGACACTTTACTAAAGACAATTTTGTGTGTGTGTAAAACGGGTCGATACCTGAGCATCATATCCACAAGTTATTATGTGATCCCTGGTCATCTGACAAGTTGTTTGCAGGTCAGTTTCCCGGTACCTTAGACAATTTCTGAGGCGGAGAAATAATTTGTTATTTCTACCCTTAAGTCTCATCACCCTTTCCTAAAGGTGCCACAAAAGTCCCACCAGCGCTTTAAACACCAGGTGGTGCAACGTGTCTTTTATGGCCTGAAGGACATCCCACAAGACCAGAAGAAGGTCTCGTTTAAAAAACCTGACCCTTCCCATGGCAAGGCCGCTCTAAATAGAGAAGGTCAAAGGTGATGTACTGATAATACTGACAACTATTGACCCCATTAACATTCTGTTCCCTCACGTTCCTGTAGGGGGTTGACTGGCGATGGGCGATCCCTTGGTTATGGTGCTCCTTGATGAAAGAAACGCAACCACATAAGTGATTATACCCCTCTCACCATAAACTCGGGCTGCTCGATCATCCTGACGGCTCTGCGGAAGGAGGCAATCAACATTCTTGAAGACAAGGCTGTTATAGAATATTTAGGTCCTTTGGTGACCACACCAGGTTTCTACTTGCTGGTGTTTCTTTGCCGAATAAAAGACTCCCCGTAGATGAGGTTGATCGTCAAACTACAGGAGTTCAACGCCAATTGCCTCGAACATCCAGATATTTTATCCAGCGTCCTACTGGCGTTCCTGCAGAATGCATATATTGAGATACCTATTAGTTCAGATTGCCTGAAGTATCTTCACTACTAGTGGGTGGTCTTTCGTTTGGCATTTCCACAGATGCTGAAGGCCGCCTTAATCTGACAGGGGAATTCTGTGCCATTAACTAAAACAGTAGCGAAGGCTAACATTAACAATTCTTTTCAATGCTATGTTTAGGTACCAATATTTACAGACATGTACAGACAAAGAGTCATCATCCCAATATATAAAGGAAAGAAAGACAAATCAAATCCAGCCAAACATCGAGGCATAACAGTAACCTCGTCTTTGAGTAAACTTTTTGAAAAGGTTATTCTTAATAAACTTGAACAATTTCATCTACAAATGTTGTTAATTTCTTGATAATCTTTAATTTGGTTTTCGGTAAAAGCACGGTGCTATTATGTCTTGTATTATTAAATAAAGTGTGTTTAAACTTATGTTAACAGAGGATCTAACGTTTATGCTGTATTTCTTGACAATGAGAAGGCATTTGACCGCATATAGCTATGTCTTTTTGTAAACGTGTATAATCTTGGCATCAGGGGAAAAAATTGAGCATTATACATGAGTGAGTGAGCAAGTTGTGTTTTAATGCCGTTTTCAACAATTTTCAGTTATATCGCGGCGAAAGGGATTAATGGCAGGCGGAAAGCCTGCATCACCAATGTGGTTATGTAATGCAGTGAAACCTGCGAGTTTCGGCTGGTACCTGCGAATAAAGAGTGGTCACTATTATACGTAAATGTATAAAGATGTACAATACAACGGAGAAAGATCTGAAGTATTTACAGTGAAGCAGGGTATTGGTCAAGAGAGAGTCATTCTAGCTTTTTACTGTATATGGATGATCTAATAATTGAATTACGTAACATAGACACCGGTATATCTATTTACAACATCACTATACCCTGTGTACTGTCAGCTGATGACTAGTTATAGTCTCTGCAGGATGCATTGAATTCTGTAAGCAGTTACGCTTTTAAATGGAGACTGCCTTACAATACAGCAACAAGTAAAAGTATTGTTGTTCATAACAAAAAGCAAACAATAAGTCAATACGTATGCAAGCTTTGTGATTGTGTAATAGTAATGTGATAATGTAAAGTATGCTGGTCTTGTCTTAAAAGTAATCTTTCTTTGAAGCTTTTTACTGGAGAAAGTTGTTCCAAGGCAAGACAAATTGTTAATATTTTACTTTCTATTGGCTTAAACAAAAACGATTTACATCAATTATCAAGTGTTAAAATTTAGAAAAGAATGGTGTTACCAACATTTTTATGGCTGTGAGTTATTGCCTGTGTTATCTGGTAATAATAAACGTTCTCCATCTTACTCAACTACAGCTAATTTAGGTCCATGGAGCATGGTAGGTTATCTTGATAAGTGTCAATTGCAACTTTTAGGACATCTTTGCAATAACAGTTACTAATCTTTTCTGCATTGGTATTTCCTCATTTTATCTTAACAAAAACGTTTCAAATACTGTGTGTGGAATGTTGTTATCTACAGCAAAGAAGTATGATCTCCTTAGTTTTGTCTATCATTACTACCCATATGGAGAGTTTCCATCTAAGTAAATGCTTTTCATTTATACGAGCAGACACATTAAACATTAACTCTTTCTTTCAGAAATGACTTATCATGACATTAAAAATACACACAAGTCTAGAACCACAGTTACTTTACAAAATGTGTTTAATTTGTCCAGAATGGCAAGATCAACTTCACTTTATGCGACAGATTGGCACCAGATCTAAGTTCTTACGTGAATGTCTATTATGCCACACATTTACCAATGGCTATGACTGTCATGCTATTTCAAATTGTGAATGTGTTTCTAAAGAAAGAAATGAATTTGTAACTATTTTAATCGACAGTATAAATGTAGAGGATAATGTATCACTTCAAATGATGGAGGGCGAGAGTATGTTATCATTTTTACAAGGTGGTTGTTAACATAATGCAACAATTGGTGATTACTCAAGCTATTATATCAACATAATTCTCATATCATTTTTACATATTAAAGAACGTGTTGATTGTTTGTTATGCATACTATCAATACAATTAAATGCTAAGTCTTTATACTTGGTACATACATTTACCTTCTGATACATGTTTTGTAAATAGTGTAATTATGTAATTGCAGAGTAACTTTTCGGTTCTCTGGAGGAAATTGAGACTTTCATTCATTCATGGATTTCTTTAAGGTTGCCGTTATCCGCTGGATGAAGCAGTAGCAGAGGCCCATTAAAAGTAAATTGCGATCGGTACAAAGTTTTTCTTTGTACGACTGCAGCTACAACTCCTTTAGTGGTAGATTATTTCATCCACTTACGATCGTTAAGATGTATCAAGGGTTCCACTCTTAGTACCTGTTTAGGGGCTATAAGTCCTGTTTCTGACAAGTCAGAAGGATGGGGACTCATCTGGGTGAAATACCAAAACCGTGATTTAGACCACCGACCTGGGATCTGAACCTAGTTCTCGATCATCCCACGACAGCTGCTTATGAACTGTTGGAAACGGTCTTATTATCGAGGTATTGCCGTTCAAGTCAGTATTTTTAAATGCATTAGCTACTGCCACAAGAGTCTTCGAGATACAAGCAATCGATATTGGTTGAGTCAAATTTGAAAACAGGGCTCAAGGAGATCCTCACATGAGCTTCGTGGAGACTTCCTGGAGAAGAACGACCTGACCGCCTCGCTCTCCACTATCCTTGGTCTTAAGGATGTTGAAGATCTTTTCCGTTGCCCTGTCAGATCTCTGCGAATTTACATCCAATGCTCTCAAGAATGTCGTAAATACTATCGTCGCTGTTCATTATGCTGTCAACCCCGTCTCTAAAACGACCATTTCAGGCAGTATGCTTTTTAAAAAAAAGATACAATCGTACGATGTTTCGATTTTGCTGGTGGGTTTTGTGTAATCTGTTACCTGATCTCCGACTGGCTTGATGGTTCCTTATCAAATGCAGTCCTTTGCTGGTATCATATGACAGGTATTCACTGTTTGTTAAGCGGTTGCTGATTGGTTGAAAGTTTAGCGATGGTCGCACAGATCATTAAAAAACCTGCCTTCCCGGTAGTTTTGTTTTCCCATATAATAAAGGAAATAGTTCGTAATGAAATTGTTAAAGCTTATGTTTTTTAAAGTAAAAACCTTGTTGTAATTATAATTTCAATACGAAACTCGCATTCTGGCCCAACTTATATTTTGTAATGGATACAATTTCTTTTGCTTGGGGCGCTCTCAATAGACAGGAACGTTGATACAAGAGGGGACGTAACTCGCTAGCTGTTACCAGGGAAATGAGGTATTAAACTTCGGTTTAAGATTAATTCGGTGGCTATCTGGCATCGACAAACACAAGCTATTGGTTCATTGAGATTGTAATTAAAACAAGGTTTTTACTATAAAAAACATATTTCTTTTTTGTGTGTGTTAAATTTGGTATATATTATCAATGTGACGCTTTTGATAACAGAAATAATTTGTAGTTATGAGTCCATAGGTCAAGGTCATGCAATAAAAATGACACTTGTGCTTTAAACTTGTTTACACTGCCTTTTGGTTTTAAATGAGTCATGTTTTAAGTAACCTTACATACAACATACATTGGGTCATGGTTAGGTGACATGCAGGTCAATTTGAAGATCAAGGTATTAAATAGTGATTACATGTATGGCCTTATCTTAAAAAAGTTGTCACATTTTACAAGGATGGTGATACTTGGAACCTCGTCTGACCCCGGATTGCAGGTTTGTGTAATGATTCCACTCTGATGCCGACTTGTCCCCAGTAAAACTACTTTGTCTCATATTATAACCTTGGTATAATTGTGTTTTGATTGAAACAAGTGTATGTTTATATAACACATTCTAATTGTAAGCCTAGTCTGAACATAAGGATATGTGGCTGTGACAGAATGGATAAGGAGGTGTTCGGTTGCTCAGTGCTGGCGATTTGGTGCCTGACTCTGAGGTTGTGGGTTCGAACCCCGCACGGGACTCAAGCACGCAAAGAAATAGAATATTCACTTTTTCAGATAGTGTAATTCTAAATATAACATGTTGTTGTGTTTGTTATTGTCTGAATGGCATAAGAATTTATAATCTAAACATGTATTTAAAGCAAGTATTTCATTGAACTTTTAGCATAATGACATGGCATAAACATTTACTCATACACATGATTTTTACAGAAATGTTAGATTGAATAATAACATCCTTAACAAATGAAGACGCTTCTGAACCCTGAGTTCAACTAGTCACACTACGGAATTGTTGATTCCAATGTCTGCATCTAATTTTAACCAATTATAAAAGTTTTGGTTTGACTTACCGCTCACTTTAAAGGTAAAATTATCACCTCTGTCGGCGTCCTTGACCTCAAATAAATCACTCACGGCAGAACCAATGGCCATTTCTTCCTCAAGAATATTTTCCCTCCCTAATGAAATAACTGGAGTTTCATCGAAGAGGTTTTCAACATCGACATATATATATAATAGGACATCATGTTCACCATCACTAGCACTGAAAACAAATATGAGGTGAATTATTGCTGCATGTAGTCGATGTAAAAGGTAGTAGTAAGTAAAAAAGGTTTTTGATTGTGTACAAGAAGTACCAAAATATTTACATTTAAATATAAATAAAAAAAAAAGAAGTAAAGAAATACAGACAATTTTAAATGTTTGTTTTAATTTATCATCTGTAAGAATTTAAATGATTTTTCTACTAAGGTAGGTAAAAGACAATAATTAAATTTTATGCTATATTTTTACGGTATTAACTATTATATTTGTGTGAAGGATTTGTTCAGCAGTTTTGAAATATTCCGGAAATGCCACAAAGTTATGTACCCTACGTTCTCGGATATCATCCTGAATATAAAGTCACAGTTTTATGTCAAAAAGTTTAAGTCTTTTAACCCTGTATCCAATTTTGTATCCAATTTTGTATCCAATTTTTGGCACTTGTAGACTGAGCCTACGAACTCAGTGACATGGCTGATGACGTCGTAAATTTCCGACAGCTTTCTTAAACGGTATCCAGAAACTGCTAATCCTTGTTCAACATTACTGTCTGAAAAATAACCTGAAGAATGACTGTCTGAAACATAACCTGAAGAATGACTGTCTGAAACATAACCTGAAGAATGTATCTATACAACCTAACCTGGAGAATGACTGTCTGAAACTTAACCTGAAGAATGCCTCTCTACAACATAACTTGAAGAATGACTGTCTGACACTTAACCTGAAGAACGACTGTCTGAAACATAACCCAGAGAAGGCCTCCCTTCAAGATACTCTTAAGAATGACTGTCTGAAACATATCCTGAAGTATCACTGTCCGACACAGCAGCAGTTGTGATACAGAAGTTTTTATTTTAAGTGTCACTTACTTTGTACACAGTGCTTGTGATGTTTTCGTAATGTATTGATAACTTCCTAACTCAATGAAATAAATTGTCGTGTTTAATATCGCGAACTTGTGTTGACTTCCCACTATTATTGTTTCAAGGTTTAATATAAGAGTTAAATGGTTTGCCATTAGAGTATCAAATGTCTCTTTGTTCTTTTAGCTTGTTCTTGGTACAATATTACAGCTAAATTGTGTGTATCAGTTGCAATTGGCAAGCAGAACCCTAGCATAAGCTTTGCTGTTAAATACTGTAACACTAACTAAAGTTCATTTTACAAGTCCCCATTTATTTGTTAAAGTGTGTCTTCTTATGTACTAAATATAGTTGCCATAGTAACAGTATGATTACTTTGCGTTCAGGATAGTATTTAATGGTGGTATCTCTTATTTGCCTACTAATCAGAGACCTGCTTTCTGAATATAGTGCCAACATTTGGATATTTGTTTTGACACTGTAAGGTATCTAAATAAAAAATAATAATTGTAAGTATCTGCTTTGTGCTTGTATTGCCCTTGGGTGTTGAAAGGAGAAGTAACTATAATAAAAAAAAAACTTTCTTGGAGACACATAGTCCCGGAATAATAATAAAAGTTGGTTAACTCTATGTGAGCATTTTGGTATTTAACGGCATGCCGTACCGACATCTCTATAGCTTAATAAAAAACATATGAAATAATCTTTCAAATAAAGTATGTTAGAAGGTTTAAGTTTTGCATCTGAGTACCGCTAATGATATGGCTGATTGGCTTTTACAGTAAAATTAAGCTTACATCAGCTGCATTCGTATGTCTTTTATGGTATGCATTACCTGTATCTCGTTCAAAACATAAAGCTTAATGTAAATTAAATTATCCTTAAATGAGGTATGTTAGAAGGTGTCACCTTTGCATCCCGGTACTGTCAATTTTGTTGATACGTCTTTTATAATCTGTAATATGGTGTTTATTCATTGTCAAAATATGCAGTTTTTAATTTATGCTTGATTGAAACGCTGAAAATGGATACAAAACTGAATATTAGGGATAGAAAAAGGGATAGGAAACCAATTTCACACTACCTTTACCGTTTGTTTCATATTGTGACAGTGCACAGTTTTAAAAGGTTTTCATATTGTATAAAAATATGTTTAAATTTAAATTTAATGTTCAAATAATTGCATGCATATATAAAATTATACAACATCATAACTGTCAATTACATACACTCAACTCAAAATATCTTACCTAACTTCCAGAACACGTTCCTAAGGACATGATCATGTGAGACATCAACACTTTTATCTGTGACAAAAAGTTACTTTGTCTCCAAAAGTACAAGTGTATTGCAGCAGAAGTGTAAAAAATTAACAACTGAAGGTACTGATCGTCACTTGGTTTGGTGGAGAAAAAATTACTAGAAAAAAGTGAATTCATAGATCTACCCACATCACAGGACTACATGAACAGTGTAATGGCGTCTCCAACTGTCACAGCTGTGAAAAGTTAGGATATTTCACAAGTTAATCGTAGATCATCAGACGTACGAAAACTGTTTTAGTGCATGATAAAGACTTAGAAGAACATACCAGCGAGAAGCAAAACTGTATGGGTGTGATAAACACTGCTATTGATGCATCTCAACCTGATAGTCACATTCACGAGACCCAGGGGGACACGAGAATCATAAGCGATGGTTTTGACACCATTAAGGCTCAGACAGAATAATTTAAAAAGAGAATGAACACGATGGAAATGAAGTGAATGGGGTGATTAAAAACGGTTTGATACTGAGTGAAATCAAGGTGGAGTCAGCGAAGAGGAATGAGTCAAGGGGCTCTAGATATATTGGAGTGATTACAGCTAGATGCAAGACAACAGAAGACAAGCGATCCATTCCAGTGTTCATCTCCAATGGCAAACCACTACAACACAGAGAAATGATAGATTTTAGCTTTCTTTCTTGGTGGATAGTAACAGTAGCATTGTGATTGAAATCTTATTTGGTCCTTTGTTGTTATTGAATTTGCAAAATACTGGAAGACACTTAAACCTCATTTTGCGAAAATATACGTATGTCACTGGAGATATACCAAGAAGTTACAAAGGTGCTTTTGGGAAAGTTCAGAAATGAAATACACTAATTGTAAATAGAACCTGTTTTAATTGCTACGATTTAGTTGAAGATTAATGACTATTTTTTCACTCCACTTTACTTTATATACCGAATACCGTAAAGATTATTTAACAATTGTAAATATGTGTGGAATAGCTTTATTTAAAAAAAAAGATGTTCAGGAAGTAAGTATTATGATGTCAAATCCTGATATTCTTCATTTTGCAGCCATAGTGTGCAAACTTTACTGGGTGAGGTTTGGTGTGAGTTTATGAAGGCTCAGATTCAATGTCTTCACTGTCTACTGAATCCAATTAATCAATGTTTGCCTCTGTCCACTTCTATCCGAAAATTATATTTGTGGTTCTTATTTTTAATCACACAAGATCTTCTTGGTTTACTTTATAATCGGCGAGGTGATTAGACATTTATTTGGGAGCCACCAACCAGCCCAGTGCCCCTTTCTGACTTGATAATAGTCTATGGATGGCCCACCACTCTCGCCAGCCCATGTTTTGAATAGGCACAAAGAAAAATATGAATTGATAATTACTACATACGCATAGTGAGTAAAATTGTATCAGTTGAAACTATAAGTATCTCTTCTCTAACAAATCCTCTACCCATACCATCCTGAAAATAATATAAAATAGGTTCCCCTCATTTCATAACAGACTGACTAATCTTATAGGTTTTAAGAGACCATATTGGGCCAGTGGCTCGATAACTTTGTCCTCCCTCAAATTCATCGGGTTGATTAACATATCTTACACTAACATCGGTGGGAAGTTTCTTTTCATGTTTTCTTCTGCGTGTTGCAGGCCCAGCAGATACTGATTTCATTTTAATAGCATCGGCAGTGTTCTTGCCATTATGCTTTGTTTATATTTTAGTCACATATCCCATAAATTCGCGTCCAGGATCTACTTGAAAAAGCTTTGGACATTTCAAAGGACTATGCAGGGCTATAAATAATTGGCTAAGATTCTTTGTATCGACTGACCACATCCACCACAGTTTAAGCATATTAATATGTTCTGCCCTTTAACATATCATGTAGGAGATAAAGAAGGCCCCCCTAATAAACTTCGTTATGGTATGACACATTAAACTTTTGTCGAGAGATATACTTAAAGGCTGGTAAATATACCTTCCACATTCCACTATGCCTGGCCTAAAGATCTCCACTTTCCCCAAAGCAGAAAAGTCCACTTCTATTATGGCAACATCTGGTGAACATCTAAGAAGCTACCAGGGTTGAGTCATTAGCGTCTGGCTATTTAGCGTCCAAAAAAGAATCTAACTGTCACTGAAACCCAATTGACAGCACCGACATGAAGGCCTACTACCCGGCCTCATTTTGGGGAGAAATTGAAACCAATGCTTATTTTGAGCGCGTTTGTGACCTAACCCATAGACTGACCCTATACCAATGGCCCCCTCCCCGCTGACATTGGTAAAGGCTTCGCCGAGGTCCAAGTATGAATGTTTAGCGAAATTTTCCACCCTGTCATCCCAGCATGGTTCGACAGGCACTTTGCAAATGGTAGTTAGGCCCCCAGACAGCTTCTTAGAAACCTAATCTCCCCCCCACCCCACCCCCCACCCCATCCCCCCTCGACTAGCCAAAGAGATGTATGCCAGATCTGAGTGGACCCCGGAAAAGATAGGCCAGAAGTACATTCCAACGTTATCATTTTGGATGAGATGTGCACCATGCCCCATCACTTTCTAGGCTGCATCAAACACAGGAGTGGCCAAGTCATCTGCTATGGTGACCATGGTCAACCACCAGCAAGTGCTGGTGAGATGTAAATGACTGGCTGCAGCAAGATGCAAACTACTATGCAGAAATCAAGGTCAACCATGGAGCAAACGACACAGCCCTCAGGGCCCCGAAAAAGGCTATATGAATGCAGCCAGACAAGGTCCAATGTCAAGATATGCGAAAGGCTCTTCCTCTTGGATGAAATAGGAAGCCAGGTGATCTCATCTTGGCCTCAAGACAGAAAATGTGTAACCAAAAGCAAAACCTGCTATTCCAGCCCCACATAGAAGACTCATCAGAAAACATGCCAAGGCCCAAGTAAAGAATCGTCCATGTTCAGAACGTCCTCCTGTGACGTCACATCGTGAAAACAGCGCACACATATGGCTAGTGAGACGCTTGTCATTTGCACCCAGCATGGTCCTGATTGATCAATGGCTGCCAAATTGCCGAACAGTACATCCGGGAGGTGCTGAATTCTATTATCGTTCCCCATTTTTACAATTACATTCTTGCTTTTTCTAGATCAATGGTTATGGATGATAACGCCAAATCCCATCGTAGCGTCGCAGTGAACAACTTTATGCACCGCAATGCTGTGGAGAGGTGTGACTAGCCAGCTATAAGTCCTGATCTAAACCCAATTGAGCACATTTGAGTCGTCTTAGGATGTGACCTTCCAATACAGAACTTGCAGGTAATTGGAGGCAGCAGTACACGATTACCTATGATTCAATTTCAACATTTTGCTGCGAGAATGCGTCCAAGGGTTGCATGCCAACGGAGAATTTACTCGTTTCTGATTTACTTGCAAAATTGTTGGGAACACCCTCTATGACCTCTTTGACTAATTAGCAATCTCAAGTCTCATGTCGTTTGCATAATTATGAAAATTACCTTTTTACATGTCAAGGTCTATGCAACAATAAATGTATCTATGAATTCTTCAATTCTGGTGTTTCTGCACTACCAAATTTGTATTCTCTGACAACCTGTTTCATTCACCATATTCTCCCAAATCGTATGTGTATTAGCCTTAACAACCAAAAACATTGGGGGTGCTTAACTTTTTTTGTTGTGTATACTTTAATTTTTAAATAGTGTATTTTGATATCAAACATGTCAGCTGACCTGAGAAAAACCTAGTCCCAGGCTTTTAAAGGAGTTATGTTACTTTTTAATGAGTAGAAGTATATTTGATAAAAAATCTTCGGTGACTTCAAACAAATATAAGATAGAATTTACACTTGCAAAACAACCATTTTGCTAATATTACCTGAGCAATGTTGGTCGGTATATCTGTGACGTCATTAAGAAAAAAGTTCCGTCACTTCCGGTGATTCGTGGATTTATGAATAAGAATGTCAGTTTTATCACGCCGAGCAATCAGATGAGCGGAAACTATGTAACAAACACAATCAACGACATCTCGACATGATTAAGTCTCCTTTTGAAGCTTTTCTTTTGAAAGATAGTTTTGGGTGAAAAATAACTAATATTTTAAAGGTGAACTGAGATAGTGTCAGAAGCAGTATATCTACTGTTCCCCATTTGAGTGAGCGCTGAGGAAACCGATCTATCGGAGTCGGTTGGGATCGATCTCGTTTCTACCAACAGAGTCATTGGCTGCTATAGCAGCGACCCCACTGGCCTAAAGCTATTTTAATGCAACCTATTGTTATACTTGCTTGCAGCCGTGATCACACTACTACAACTCTCAAAGGGGTTATATTGTTAGGTACAAGGTAAGTCAATGTTGTACAAGGTAAGAGGTAAGACCGTAAGTGCTTTGTTGTCGTTCCTGTTCATGCAGATCGTAAGTTGTACTAAGAATTCTCTCTCTGTGTGTGTCTGTCTGTCTGCCTGCCTGCCTGCCTGCCTGCCTGCCTGCCTGCCTGCCTGCGCGTGTGTGTGTGTGTGTGTGTGTGCGTGTTTATGCGCGCGCGCGTGTGTGTGTGTGTGTGTGTGTGTGCGTGCGTGTTTTTGTGTGTATGTGTGCTATACAACTGGGCAAAAGTCCATATGTTTTATTGTCTATAACTAATCGTATTATTTATAAGATGCTTAGGAAAAAGATCTTATCCTTTATCTTTATCTCATTCTTTATCCTACGATAAAGCAGATTTTTAAAAATACGTTATAACCAGCTGACGTCACAATTAACTGTTACTTTATTTAGCTTGTAGATGCAGGCTTTATTGCATGATCCACGTGATTTGTTTCTGGACTGAAGGGCGTGCCACCTGTAGTTTGAATTCTCGCTGGCTTTTTGTGAGATTGTGTCAACTGTGATCATTTTCGTAAGTACTTGAAGGCTTTAAACAAGTGTGCTGTTGACAAATAGGCCTACA
>JAULCD010477239.1:0-14838 GCA_032361085.1 Calliostoma canaliculatum | reverse complement strand
TTTAACTATTTATTTTACTTTCGTTTTTATTCATGTAAGTTATCTGTGATATTTTTAATAAATTGCTTTGAATTATATTTTTTGAAATTTTATTTTATTGTTTCATCTAAGATGTCTTTTTCTAATATTATGAAATTCTTTATGAAATGGATCACTAGATTTGTTTTTAATGACTCATAACTGAATATTTACGTCACAAGAACAATGTACATCACTCAATCTGTGATTGTCAATGTTGATGTCAGAGTTGATGGTTAACACCTTAAACGCTAGAATCATCACTTGCTCATTTCAGAATTCGATCTTTAATATATATGCTGTTTAAAACCTATCCATGGTAATTTCTTCAAAAGAGCTCCTGAAAGGAGCTCTTTTAAACAAATTACCATGGATAGGTTTTCAGCAACACAAGAAAGTAAAACAGTTTAGTCATGTAAAACTGAACTCAGAACAAAAAGGGTTAACCCTTACAGTGCTGAACTGGGGTTAGTATGACTCAAAACTGTTGCCACCTTGTGTTGTTGAAAAGCTTGCCTGTAATAATTTGTTTGAAAGAGCTCCTTTAGGAGCTCTTTTACACAATTATTACAGGACAGCTTTTCAACAGCCTCTTTAGGTAGGAGTTTGGACATTGAAATTGACAAGTGTTGGGTTCAGCACTTTAAAGGTTAAGAGGCGAGGTACACTCCAACTTACCATGGATCTAGTCCAACTACTCTCGCTATCCGAAGTCCCACTTCTTTGTCGAAAAGCCTCGCGGGCATCATCACGTTTCCGACCCTGAAAAAGAAAAAGAAATAAATTGTTCAATACACCGTAGGGTCGGCCCTAAACAAATAAAAGTTTCCATGTTGAGGGCGCATTATCACCAAAGTTATCCTTAGGAGATAATTTTAATTTTTTTTTATTTTGCCGTAGGATCAGCCTCAAACTGGCATACTTTGGGCGCGTCATCCAGCGTTATCCTTGGGCGTCATAAAGGAGTGTTGAACTTATCATAACAAGGTGTTGTGTATGTGGGAGATGTGTTTACCATGGATACTGGTAAATCAAGTAGGTGTTTGTCACCTTTGAAATTACTTATTTGACACATTTACTGTTGTTTAATTCGTTGTTTATTGTCAGAGATCAGTTCAACTGACTGTATTGCAATAAAGATTCATGTCTCTGCACAGAATCTAAGATGTTAAATTTGAAATTGTCGATTATCACCGTCACAAATTTTATGTGGATCAATATAAATAAAATTATAGCAGAAATCTACACACAAAATTAATTTCAAATTTAACTGCGCAATTTTAATTTTCTATGCGCGAATGGCACGGTACAAAGGAACCCCTGATTTTGTCATTAGAACCCAGTTGACTGGGGTTAAGACGTGAAACTGTAACTATCTTGTGTTCAATTATTTAACCCTTACCGTGCGGCTCACGGAAATATCCGGGTCAAGCTACTAAGGGTTAAGGGACATTTAGTGGTAAGGCATAATTCAGGTCTTTTATGGATGTCAACTTCCTTGTATGTATATTCACGAGGTTTCAGGACATACACATGCTCCTTCATCAGGTGAATCGTCATTTACCTGATGAAGAAGGAAGCATATGACCCAAATGTCGTAAACAAAGAAGTTGACATCCATGAAGACCTGAAATATACCTTGTATTAAATCTTTGAAAGGCATTTAGAAGTTGTGTAGGTATATAACAAAGTTGCTACTGATTGTCAACTTCTTTATTTTGCATTACGGCAACCATAATCTTGTATTGTTGAAAACTTATCCTGTAAACTATTTGATTGGCATTTTTTAGAAGTTGACAATGGGAGTAATAGAAGAGAATAACTTTTATGATTAACGACTTCTTTATTGTGCTGAGAGGCAATGTTTCGAAATTGCTTCTTATATCGTTATTAAGCAAATTACCACAGGATATGTTTTTAACAGCTTAATTGGGGCGAGATTTGGATATTGAAATAAACAAATATTGGGCTGGACACGTTGGGGTTAAACAACTCAGTGTTAGACTCATTTAGGTGTTAATTGTATAAGACTGAAGCGATCTGTAATGGTCTCATAAACATAATGCGGGGATCCTTCGAACGTAAGTCAGATGTGCGTCAAACACAACAAATGTTTTGTTTAGGAATAAATATTCTTTCACATTGACTATTCTTTCACTTTTTGTGGATGAGTCCCGTTCAGAGTCAGACACCAAATCGCCAGAAATGAGCATCCCACTTAAACAATTCCGATGTTTGGGACAGAACTAATATTTCTAAATTTAAAAATCTGTGGTTTTTTTTTTATATTAAAAGTTAATTTAAATCTCAGCTGCTACGTCAAATGTGTCAAGGGTATGCATGGAAATGAAAAAAAATAGCCTGGATAATAGAGGATGCACCCCCTTTAACTTCTTTTACCTGTAGTGTGTTGGTAGTGGTCCCCTGACCCGAGTAAAATTCCACCGAAACTGTCGAATCCCCGGCTAAAGGGTGTGTAATCCTCGTGACAGGAACCCAGGTGCCACCTGAAACATGCAATACACAGTACAGGTGCTCATCATACACAGTGCAGGTGCTCATCATACACAGTGCAGGTGCTCATCATACACAGTGCAGGTGCTCGTCATACACAGTGCAGGTGCTCATCATACACAGTGCAGGTGCTCATCATACACAGTGCAAATCTCTATAAACTACTATTTTACACGTTTTACTTTGGAAGCATACAGTTTACAGTAACTTGGGGAATTGATTTCTTTTGGAAAGATCACAATTTAGAACTATTTTGGGGGCATTTGTGAACCTAACCTAACTGTTGTAAACTCTACACTTGTTATGAACTTCTTTTCCTTTGGAAAGTGTACAGTTTACAGCGATTTTTGATATTTGTAAACCTAACCAAATTACTCCGGGAGATGATTTACAACGTCGTAAGTTTACAATGATTCATGAACGGTACTCGGAATAGTGTAAGACAATAGACGACCCGTACTTGCCGACCATGTGTGAGGAGTAGCCCTTTTCTTGCAGTCTTTCCGGCAGCGTGCTGTAGTTGGTGGTCAGAAACTGCGCTTGATCTTTACTCACAACTCCGGTCTAAAACAAGGCCTTTAATCTTTTATTTGTTTCATGCGACATAGAAAGCGGGAAAATAAAAAAAAATAAAACCGTCTTTTGAGAGTTTTTTTTATATTTCCGGCGATTATAATTTCGAATAAAAATTAAAATAAATTAACTAGATTCGGTGAACTCCAACCTAAATATGCTGTTAAAAACCTTTCCTGTAATAATTTGTGTAAAAGAGCTCTTATAGGAGCTCTTTTACACAAATTATTACAGAAAAGGGTTTCATCAGTCTATTTAGGTTTTAGTTTGGACATATTGAAATTGTGGGTTCAGCATTTTAAGGGTTAACAAATGTATAAATCTGTTAGCTGTGACTTTAGTGGTCAGTTTACAATAGTTTTGGTATTTGTTTTGGTTTTAGGTAAATTTGTTTTACAAATACCGAAATAGTTGTAAACTGGGCCTTTTTGAAGAAAAACAAGTTTTGGGGGGAGGAAAGTACACAGTTCGTTCACAACAATTTTGGCATTTATAAACCAAACCTATGAGCTCTGTGACTTAATGAAATATGATGCATTTTACATAATATAGTTCAAAAGCTATTGGCAGACGCCAGTTATTATTGGTATAGTCCCCCAACTCCCTTAAAACATGATTATTAAATAGATAAAAATTCTAAAACGATAACGTAACTAACGCGTATTAATAATCTCATAAAATTTTGATTTGGGGGCAACGAAATAAATGGCTATGTTTCATAATGGAATGTATGAACGTATGAATTCTTGGTCATAATTTAGTTACATATTGCTGCATAAAATATGAGACAATTCTCAGATCTCTCCTCGCTCACCTCTCTCGCACTCACACGATCGCAAAACGTCATCATTCTTTGTGCAGTTATCAATGACGTATACACACGTACTAGTCAACTATTGCAAGGCACAGCTTCCACGAGGTACAACACTGACAGCACCAGTTTCAAGATACAAAGCACAGAATGGGTATATCCGATTGACTTCACAAATGTGGACTGACCGCCGATAGCTAATTAATTTCACAAACTTGACCGGACATCGATCACTTTTCCTGGGATATTAATTACCATGGAAGCAACAGGTTCATATTCCCATTCGCACTTTTGGATGGTTTCATTTGAATCGTGTGGGGGTAGCAGGTGTTGTTGGTGTAGTGGGTGTTGTTGGTGTCTTTGGTGTTGACGGAAGTCGTCTCTGTCGACCCATTGACTTTGTAGGGGTAGCACTGCCGGGTCGCTGAGGGGTAGACGTTGTCCGAGGGGCGAAGTGCGTTGGGGTCGTTGGCCTAGACCTTGGTCGAGTTGAAGACCCGAAAGCGACTGTGGGTGTTGGTGTGGTTGATCTGGGCGTGCTGTAAATGCCCGAATGTCTCCGATTTGAGTTCTGACCCGGGGTAGGTGTTCGTGCATTTCGGTTTCTCTCCTGTGCGGATAGACTCGTTGAAGAAGTGCTCAGACGCTTGGATCGGTTTAGACTCCCTGAAAGACTTCCTGTAGAACCTGCAATAACAACAGAAACCATAAGATAACGTCATAACACTCAGAAAAAACGACTGAGCCACGTGGACAGTTTACAACAATTTGTGTATTTGTAAACGGAATCCATTGGTGTAAAAAAACATGTATACATTTATATGTTATATTTGGGATTACACTATCTGAATTTTTTTGTCACTTTGCGTTGTTGAGTATTCACTTTTTTTAGATAGTGTAATCCCAAATATAACATTTAGTTGTGTTTTTCAATGTGTAAATGGACACAATAATCATGCATTCTTTGTTTAAAAGCTGTTGTAATAAACTAATTACTTGCAATTCGAGATTTAAAAAATCCTAAATATATTTACATTACATGTTTACTTTCTTGAGGTAAAACTATAATTGTTATGATTTGAAACAAAATATACGTAATTAGGAAATAAACAAATATGAATAAATTCAAAAGCAAGCTTTGTCAAGAAACGTTACATACAGTATTCCACCACGCATGCTAGTACTAGCTGTATCTATTAAGACAGGCGAAAAAGATTTGCTACACATATAGAATAACGTTTGGGCTATACACACACCATCCTGGATAAATCAATGCTATGATTTTTTTACTCTACGATTCAATCCCTGGACACAAACGGCGTGTTTTCGTCGATTTGCATTACGTGTCGGTGAAAATAGCTGTCCAATGAAAAGACTCGTCTTAGTTTTGAAATTCTGTTAAAAGCACGTTGAATACTGTATTCAGGTCAAACTTTTTATTGAGCACATTATTTTGAGCTAAGCATTTGATTGGATAGTGTTAATGATTCAACTTCAAAATCGACGAAAACACGACGTTTGTGCCCAGGGATTTCATAGCATGGACATTTTGAAACTCCTTCGCAAAATTCACTCAATTCACTCTTGCATGCCAACTGTCATTGTACGTTAAAACTGACTTGCTTATTTCCAGTGAAGGATAAAGTATTAATACCTGTAAAAATACACAAGCAATTCATAATTTCTATTTAATTTTCTCTATATTACTTTATCTAAAAAATGCACACGGGAAACAGACATGGACGCCACAATTCTATTCTACAACCTACCAAACTCAGGGTTTTTGTTAAGTGAACCATTAGCATTAGATAGGTTCACCATAGAGGAAGTAACTCTACTGCGCCGCAAGGAAGAATCTGCTGAACTTCCGGCTGAAAGAGGAAACGTGAACACACGTGATAACATGACGTCATGAAAACCAACCATGGCAGCCTTGTCATTAACCACCACTACTTACTTCCTTCTACATTGGTCTCTGAAAAATGTATATGGAAGTTGCATTTCATGCATAATCTAAGCAAGGGTAGTTAAAATATATATCTTATATTTAATCGTTGGGAAGCTGATTATTAGTATTTATATAAGCATGCACAAACAAATGTTTATTTCACATTGGACTTGGAACAAACAAGTGTTAGTAAGGAACGACATGCTTTTAACACTTAGAGCGCTAGCGGTACCACATTCAATCAACACGACCAGGGCCCCGTTCCTCAAAGCTAAGTTTATCGTAAATGATTTTTAAAAAGATGTCCTGTTGAGTTGTTTCTTATCATAAGTTTACGTTTTCGTAGCCCAGAGATCACTTTGGAACCGGTGCCATTCGGCACCGGTTCCAAATCGATCTCTGCGCTACGACAGCCGTAAGCCAATTTTATATTTTAGTAGTTACGATCAACTTAGCCTTAACTTGATTTGAGGAACGGGCCCCTGGATATTTTTTAAAACATGTTATTGGTGAAAAAAAGATGTAATGGCTCTTTTGAAAATAAATAAACCACATTTGTTTCTAACAGACAATGTGTGTACAGTATTTATTTTCGGCTAAACCAACTCAGCGCTTTAAGAGTTAAGATTACAAAATAATTCAAGTTAGATGTTTCTAAACTAGATCAATGACCAGAAACACTACAGTTACAATGTAGTTTTTCTTAAATATATATACAACCAGTCACATGTTTACCAATTACAGATAAATATATTTATGCTCCAAACCAGAAGCTATGATTTATTCAGCCTATCAATGATAATTTCACAGCATTCATATCGGGTGTCATGCGCAGGATCGGCCAATCGCAGTGCCTGTACCTGACGAGTTTGATGATGCATAGCCAGTGTCGTTTTGCCGTCGCCTCACCCCCGTAGGGAAGGGGGATATACTACGCCCGGGGGCGCTACCCCTCCGGACTTGCGTGGTGGGGTTGGCGCCATCTGGTATATCCAGTGTGGACCTGAGATCAATATTTGTACGACCCCTCGCTGTGAAAGCAACCAGATTAGTCACGTGATGAGACAAAAACCATGACGTAGAAAGCAATTTTCTGAAGCGACACATACGGGCATTAACCTTTACCGCTGCAAAACATTCATTAACCCTTAAAATGCACGGGTTAGTGTGACTCGATTATCTCGCTGTTGAAAACCTATCCTGTGATAATTTGTTTAAAAGAGCTCCTGTAGGAACTATTTTGAACAAATTATCACGGATTAGGCTTTTCAAGTCTATTGGGGATAAAATTTGGAGACTGAAACAAATGCTGGGGTTAACATTGTAAGGGTTAAAACTCTAGCTGCGTTTTTTAATAAATCCTCAACATTAAAAACAATATCCCAAAAATACAACTTCCAATGATTAATTATATTAGTTTTTTTTCGTATAACTCCTTCTACTAATGAATATGACGCATTTTGGCGAAATATTTATTTGTTTCTTTAAATGTGGGTATATTGTGTGAGCACGAAGCAGGTTCAGTAACAGGTACTTCAGCTAGGAGGAGTTATACGATGAATTTGTTAGAGGATACATTAAAATGTAGGGACGATGAGTATTGAATATTGGATGGTGCATAAAAACATTTAACAAGAAAGGTTAAAATTAATCCAGTTATTGTAAAATAAATACATAATTGAAATAATCATGCTAGCTAACTACCTAAGAACGACATGCAAGGGTAACATATTTAACATAATTTCTTTATTAATTATAATTAATTAATTAAAACATACAAAACACCATTTATGAAAGTAATACTGTTTAGTAAAACATGGCATAATAAAAAAAAAATTAAAGTTCGATTAAAATTATCAAATTAATGGGACATTGGCTGGAAAGGGAAATATTAACAATGAACCAAGGGCACGTAACTCTAAGTGCCTTACCTCGACACGGGTCATTCTGTTCCAAGAATTCTTCTAAAGTGACCCAGCCGCCTCCGACTCGCACCATGACACAACTGTTTAAGAATCTAACCAGTCGAATCTTTTCCGTCTCTCCAAACTGAAACAATTGATACTTTGTGTTAAAAATATATAAAATATTCTGAAACAAAACTAGGGAAATATTAACGTCTACCTAAAGTGTTCTTGTTTTAATGTCCGATGTTCAACATAAATAGACTGTTAAAATGCTACTCTGTAGTAATTTGTTTGAAAGAGCTCCCTCAGGGAGCTCTCTCAAACAAATTAATACAGGATACGGTTTTAACTGCACAAAAGTTTTATTTGAAAAATAAAAATATAAAGCACAACAAGGATTAACACAATGCACAATATGAATTAACAAAGGCAATTAGTAGTTAAAACAAAACATTTAAACTAAAATTTGAATTTTGGTTTTGTAAATCAATAAAAATGTGGGTTTTTAACAGAAGTGAAAAAAAGTTTCAATAACATATCTTCAAACCAAACTAAAAAGAAAGAACATGCGAAATGATGAAAATTGAGGAAAAACAAAGTTTTAAATAAAGTTTTTAAATTTGTAACGCAAAGAAAAAGTTGTTTTAAAAAAAGAAGTGAAGATGTTCCCATTACATAATATAACAATTTATATAAATAAAATCATTCTGGTTAATCCAGGCTATGGAATCGCCATTATACTCTGGTGATAACCTGGACACATTCCCCATGATATCGATCTGATTAAAATACGTCCTTGTGCTCCGTTGCAAAAAAAGGATCTGGGAACCACCCGTAGGAAGTCACTACAAGTTGACGTTTTAACTACAAATCAATTGCAACTAATCGAATTAAACGTTCTTTCGACTTGGTGTTGGCTTTAAAATTTAAAGTCCAAAGCTACAGCCGCTAAACCGAACGATTTTGTAGGCAGCCCCATTGATCCATTCAGGTCAATTTATCATGAACCTCCCAGATCCTAATGTGAAGTGTAGAGAAGCGCAACGGAGCAAAACGAATGATTTTAAACATGTGATATCATAGCCTGGGTTATTCAGAATTAAAGAAAATAGGTATTGGGATAATTGGTACAAAGGAAGGAAAACGCCTTAGATTTCAGAAACCATGTAACACTACCAAAAGAAACCTGTCCAACTAAAGAACCGTCCCTAGTATGTCGACTGAAATCAACCAATGCCCTGTTCCTCAAAGCGAGTGATCATAAGTGCAAAAGTATAATACTGGCTTATGATTGTCATAGCGCAGAGATCGCTTTGGAACCGGTGCCATTCGGCACCGGTTCTAAATCGATTTCTGCGCTATGACAGTCGTAAGCCTATGGTTAGAAATAGCTCAACAGGACATTGTTACAAAAAATATATTACGGTTACCTTAACACTAAGATCGCTTTGAGGAACAGGGCCAAGTATGATATGACCAAGATTCATGCAGAAAGTGTTGGTACATTATTTATTCGTGCACGTGTCTTCATCATTAAAGAAATTCTTGAAGGTTTCATCCACAAGCCATAAATACCATGCGGTTTGCTCACTCTTGTCACTCCAAGCAGAAGTAAATACAATGTACATTAAATGAGTGAATATATCTAGCATCTTACCCTGCTTCTATTAAGTGGATCAGCAAACTGGAACATCATAAAATATTTAAAGATTTCCATGTAAAAAAAACCCTAGACTACTATTTATTATTAATCACCAAGAAAACTGTTTTGGTTTACAAATGCCAAAATGAATGTAAACTTTACATTGAAAATGCACAATTTACAACAATTTTGCCATTTGTAAACTAACCTATTGGCCAAATTCTTGCTGGTTGTAAATGTTTCCAAAACAATTCCTCTGGGTTTGAAGCTTCATTTGAAATTGATCATAACATTTAAAAACATTTCGCCAGTAGGAGTTACCTACCTTGTATTTTCCTTCGTCTACGAATTCCGCCCTGAACTGATGACGACACTGACAAATTGATACTTCTCGTTCAATCTCGTCGTGAATAGTTTCAATATCAGACTTGGTTCTGGTTGCAGCTTTAGCACGAGCAGACTTATTCTGGAAGAAGAAAATTAATTAAACAACGCTCATGGTAAAAATATGTTTCATGAGTCACGTTTGTAATCTTGAATGAGTATGTTGTTATTTTGCTAGCTTGAGCAATATTTACAGCCATTTATTTTAATTTTATATCTATAAATTCGTAAAATTGTTATAATAATACGATATTATAATGTTTCCCCCTTAAAATGTGTTGCCAATACACTCCTCTTGTATGTAATATCTCCAAACTGAATAAAAGCAATCCTAATCCAAAATCTTACCTTGTCTGGTTTAAGTGCATCAATAAATTGCTTGTATTCCATATATCCCCTTTTGTCGAATATGTCAAACACTGCATTTAATTCGGTCTTATTTGTTGGGAATCCTGGAAAAAAGTAATATACACTGTATGAAATATGTACAATTATCCCTTACCAAGCTTGATTTAGTAATATTATCTGTTGAAAGCTACCCTCCAAGGAGCTCTTTTAAACAAATTACCACAGGATAGCTTTTTGAAAATCTGCACTGTAAAATTGACATATGAAGAAGTTGAAGAAGTAGAGATAAGGCTAATACGACCACTTACAAAGATATGCACTGATACTTTATATAAAAACAAAATTACAAATATTGAACATACTTGATTTCATCATTCCTAGGACAAACTCATCTCTGGTCACACACCCGTCACAGTCCCGATCCTGTCGCCGGAAAAAGTCTGTGATCCGGAACTTTTTACTCTGAATCCAATTCAAATACCGTTGTCTCCACAGATCAAAGTTAAAGTTCTTGAAGCTCTCCAACTGGAAAAGAAATAAACAGTAATATAATGAATAGTAGGAAAACATTTTTAAAATGTTTTGGGAAAAATCAGCGTTATCAAACAAACCCATCAGCCTAGTGACATTGACTTTTGATAGCGTTACACTGTGAGTACAGTACATCGTATTGTTTTACTACACGTACCTCTAATAATGTGTCGTGCGCATCTTGGAGTTGCTTTTTCCGGTCTACCGACATCCGCCATACAGTCCGCCATTTGTTCTGCAGTGCTGCGACTCTGGGGTTGTATCCATCTACTTCATTAAGTCGCATGTTGCTGTTAAAAGAGATGGTCATTATTAGTACATGGTTTTAATAAAAAAAAATTAAATCACCGTGCGTATAAAGCTGTTGCAGATAATAAAACCATGTATCAAAATGTATTAATATAGTCAAAGCATTCAGTTTAACTTCAAACCAAACTTTAACCCATTAGGAGCTCTTTGAAACAAATAACTCCAGGATATATTTCTAACATCAATTCAGTATTGAATTCAGAGTCAAATATCAAGGATAAAACTAACTCACCTGCCGAACTGTCGATTTGACTTTGTCTCGCTGTTGACTAACTTTGTTAGTCTTTCAGCGTCAGCGTTCCTACTGGTTACATCTTCGTGGAATTCCTGAACAAAATATCAAACCTAAATTAACGTACTTACAACTAAGAAATACTTTTAAAAATATTTCAAATTGGTAACAATACAAAAGAGGCTAATTCAGCACTTTAATTAATAGTATTAATAATATTATCCACCTACCAGATGCTCTTTGAGTAAAGTCTCCACGACTTTAAGATCCTCAGGAATCGGGTCCTTTTCTTTGGTGGCCAGTAGTGCCTGTGCATCGGTCAACCAGGCCAGCAGCTCTTCCAACAGCGCAGCATTGCCCTGGATGTTCCGCAGCGCATCCTGCAGTCTCTGGGCACGGCTCTTGGCTCTCTGGACTAACTGAACAAATGGGTAATGGATTCGTAAAAATCTGATTCCTTTTGCACTGCGACTACCATTTAGATGTTTGTTTTGTGGTAGTAATAAAATACGAAATTGTAAATAAACCTCAGAAGTTTTCCCGTTCATGTTATGATGATTATTAGAATTTATATACAGCCTCAACTGTTTAAATCTATTAAATAAAAATAACCTAGGTAATATACATGACAATACACTTAACAACAAACTTGGTATCTTCAAACCAATTGGCTCAGAGAGGTTTTTGTTGAAGGCTTAATAGATGACATTGTGTATTTTAAAAAGAATGATGATATATCCACTGAAGGTGTGGTATAAAGGCACGGGTTGTTCAAGAAAGACAGGTACATGGGCCCATAGCCCATCTGCTTGTTTTGTAGTGCACCCTTGTTCCTAACCATGTTTCAATATCGTTCGTTAGAGTTTATGAAATTGTACAGTCAAATTTAAAACCTGCGCCTCTCTGGCGCATGTTTCAAATTTGACTGCGCAATTTTATTTTTCTATGCGTGAGAGAGTGGTCCAAAGGAATCCTTGTGAAGGTATGACTGACCTGGTCCCATCTAGTCTGGGTGATTGTGAGGTAGTACTTGACGAATCTGACAGCGTTAGGGTGACACCCCTGGAGGATCTCCTCAGCAAGGGCCTTGATCTTGTCCACCGTGTCCTGGTGGTTCCTTAGTTCCTCCTGGAACTTCTGTAACACGGAAACAAGGACAATTATAAACAACTGTTGTTACAAATGGACAAGATCGTTATAATTATTGTTGAATTGCCTTTCTTATACTGCTTATATAACAAGAAAAGACACCTAATACAACATATACATAACACAAATATACAAAATACGACAATCGTGGTTTATTTTTTTAAAGGTGGTTCAATGTTTTAACAACCCAATTGTACAGTGTGTAAATGTGTGACAAAAATCCAGCAAGAAGTGAATCTATTGGAAGGCTAACCTCGTGTCTTTCTATAAGCTGGATTATAGCGACCTCGTCTTCTGGCAGTGCCCGGAACTTCAGCTCAGACTCAGCTTGTGGGAGAAACTCGCGCATCGTTGTCACCACTTCCTGGAACTCTTCAGCCTAGAAGAAAGAAAAAATATTGGTCTTGTTCCATGGATCTCCCGTCGTGCCGAATCTTTTGTCTTAAAGATATTACTATTCCTGTAACGATATCATTTCAGTCCTGGCCCCCCGTTCCTCAAAGCGATGTTAGACTAAGTTGGTCGTAAGTGCTAAAATAGAACATTGGCTTACGACTGTCGTAGCGTATAGATCGCTTTGGTGTTGTTTCTTATCTGTCCTATGTTTACGACTGTCGTAGCGCGGAAATCGATTGGCACCGGTTCCAAAGCGATCTCTGCGCTACGACAGTCGTAAGCCTATGATAACAATCCCAACTCCACAGGACTTACGATCATCTTAACACTTAAATCACTTTGAGGAACGAGGGCCTGTTCTATAAAGATATTGTGAGGTTAAGACAACTTTCATTTTATTACTATTGTTTCGAAAATACTTTAATCTACATCATAGCTCTCTTAAGACATGTTACAGGTCATTTTGGCGTTCTTATTGGGTGAGGCAACATTCGAACGCACCTCAGCTTTCATTTCAGCGCTAAGATGAAAGTCGAGATGTCTAAGCCTAACGAGAGCTTTACTAAACAGGACTATAGCTAATTATGTGGTTCGTACATTTAACTTGTAAATATGTTTTAAAAATAAGTTAAGATTATGGCACTACTCTTGGTTTTAATATATAATCCATGACTGACCAGTCTGAGAGCGTCCTTTAACTTGTTGTCCCTGACGTCGCTGAGGTAGTTGACTCTCTCCCACAGCTCGGACAACTCGTCGGACTGAGAGCGGGGGATGTTGCCCGCCGTCCTCATCGTCGTCACCGTCGGCTCTCGTGCCGCCAGCTCTTGCTGGATTGCCTGGAAACAAGGGAGATAACTCTCAATTATGTAACTACTATCTGCAAGTTCGTTGAACTCAACAGCATACACAGATGGTGCATTTTTAATGAAATGTTAACCCTTTAAAGTGCTAAACCCAACAATTGTCAATTTCAGTGTTCAAACTCTAAACCTAAATAGGCTGCTGACAACATTCACTGCAATAATTTGTGTAAAAGAGCTCCCATAGAAACTTTTTTACAACATTTATTACAAGATAGGTTTTTAACTGTACATGGTGGTAACATTTTTTAGTTTAGCACAGTAATGGGTAATAATTAGCTCTTTCCTTAACGCGAAAGATAGGGGTTTTTTTTAGCTTAGACGTCTACTCGCTGGAATTATCGATTCGTTTCACAGATGTCAATACCATTTGAAACAACTTTGTACTTTCAAGCAATTGTCCACATTCAGTTTACAACGATTTTGGACATTTGTAAACGGAAGCGACACAGATATAAGGCTATCTCAAACCCTTCGTCTTCAGCCGCCACACACCAAACACACACATCCCCTGCTGAGATTCAACAGGGCAAAACGAGGAGACTTTTTATGTTTCTTTTATGAAGGAGTCGGATTTCTGAACACAGGTTTTTGTGAGGTGGACCATATAGAGACAGTGCCCGCTAAACCTTTGCTGCTTGTACATAAGATGAACTTTGTGGGTGGGCGTAAGTTGAAGTTCTAGTCCTGTTCATACAACATATACACACCCTGTGCTGTTCATACAACATACACACCCTGTGCTGTTCATACAACATATACACACCCTGTGCTGTTGATACAACATATACACACCCTATGATGTTCATACAACATATACACACCCTGTGCTGTTCATACAACACCTATGTCACTCACCCTATGCTGTTCATACAACATATCCACACTCACCCTGTGCTGTTCATACAACACCTATGTCATACCCCCTGTGCTGTTCATACAACATATACACACCCTGTGCTGTTCACACAACATATACACACTCACCCTGTGCTGTTCATACAACATATACACACTCACCCTGTGCTGTTCATACAACATACACACTCACCCTGTTCTGTTCATACAACATATACACACTCACCCTGTGCTGTTCATACAACATATACACACCCTGTGCTGTTCATACAACATACACACACCCTGTGCTGTTCATACAACATATACACACCCTGTGCTGTTGATACAACATATACACACCCTATGATGTTCA
>JAULCD010476184.1:0-14843 GCA_032361085.1 Calliostoma canaliculatum | reverse complement strand
CCCTTCGTCAGGTGAGTCATCTGACGAAGGGGCAAGAACTAGCCCAGAAACGTCGTGCTTTACAATTAAAGAAGTCGCAATCCATATTTTGTTTTATAACTACACCAACTTCTAAGTGCCTTTAAAGAATTTGTTTCAAGGTAAAAACTTTCTACATAAATATGTAGTTTGAAAATATATCCTGTTGTAAAACCCTTTAAAAGAGATTTCAAAATTAGGATCCTAGTTTGAGGTGTTTTCCAATACTTTACTAATAACAATACATTGACCTCAGAGGAATCTAAACCCACAACTTTACCGTTGAAAGTCTATCCTGTTGTAATTTTTAAAAGCCATTTGCAACAGCAGGAAGATAGTTTTAAGTCCAACCAACAGGAAACCAATAACACAGCAGTAACCCATCGAACACTGATTTTATGAAAACATGAGCTTACCACATTTTCTGTAGAACGATGGTTTTATTCGAATCGAATTTTATATAATTTTTCTGTTGAAAATCTATCCTGTGTTATTTTGTTGAGTTTCACCACAGGATAGATTTTCGACAGCGTTACCACAGTTTTAAGTCATACAATAAGTTACTACTGTCAACATGTTAACTCTTAGAACGTTGTTAGTAGTGCCTAAGCTGTGATAAAAAAAACATAGTGTGGAAAACCTATCATGTAATACAATCTTTAAAAGTGCTTCCAGGAGAAATTTTCAACAAATTATCGCAGATTAGATTTGCAACTGTATGACCACAGTTTTAAATCTGACAAAACGTGACCAATGCCAATTTATTTTAGTAGGATCTGAAATTATGAATTTATATATTTTTGAAATTTTAGTAGGACCTAAAACTGTTTTAACGTTCTGCTAAAAACCGATCCTGTGGTAATTTGTTTAAAAGAGCTCCCAGAGGGAGCTCTTTTAAACGAATTACTACAGGATAGTTTTTAACAGTGTGGTCACACTTAAATCACATATGATCTCCTATTTATGATCAGTACCATATGTGATATGGTGGTCTTGCTGCGAGACTGTGGGATATTTATAGAGCTTTGTTGACAGTCTAGATATAATAAGGAAGGTTAGCAGCTACACTTCATCATATAAAATTAATTTTTCAAAAAAAGAAAATCTGACTTTAATAATGGGAAACTGAAAAAAATATTCCAAAGACATTTTTTTTTGTCTAGTAACATGGAAGCCCTATTGAATATATATCAATTCTCGGGGAGTTATTGGCATTGTTTCACATTCCCATTTCAGCTCCATGTTACCTTAAAGTACAATGCATCAATTCAGCACAGGTGTGCGTGTTATGACAGGTGCAAATTATAATTACTCTCACCTGTAATTAGATTCACCTGCCATACCTGTACCACGAACGCTTAAGGTACACAGTTTATACCTACTCACCGTTCTAATATAATCCTGCATTATAAACTTGTATCAATAGAAGCATGTCAGGTGGTGATAATTTGTGTTATAATATTTTGAAAACATAAAGAAGGTTATTTTGAAAACATGGTCCTAAAAAGTTTTTTCTTAGAAATGTGATTTGAACTTATTATGGACTAATCAGTATTATGTTATTTGCTATTTTTTTTATAAGTTACTAAGATATATAAATCTAAATAAACAAATAAATAAATAATCACTGAGCTTTCTTAAAAGTATAAACTAGTCAAAAAATTGTTTATAAATTCAGTTTATTGATAATTATTTAGAAATGTTTATGAACATCAATAAAATACGATAATTACTACACAAAAATAGTAGCATCCTTAGAGGAAGAGAAAAAATAAAAGATGATTTACATGTGATGTTTTAAAAGTAAATGTGATACCAAAACGTTTGTTTTCTCATATTGTAGTAACACATTTAATCCGACGAACAGCGTTAAAAAATCATATGATGAGTTGTCTGCCACCGTTCCTCAAATCGGTTTTAGTTTTAAGATCACCGTACATGTACATTGTAGGTGATTTTTAAACAATGTCCTATGGAGTTGTTTCTTATCATAGGCTTAAGACTGTAGCAGCGCAAAAAATCGATTTAAAACCGGTGCCAAATGGCACCGGTTCCAAAGCGATTTTTGCGCTACGATAGTCATAAGCCAATGTTATATTTAATCACTTACGATCAACTTCGCTTAATTTTCACATGCATGACAGATCAATTGTTAACTCTACTTACAATTATTCTGGACGATTTGCGATATTTTCCGTTAATACTGTGACATCCTTCATAAAATCCCTTCGCCTCCTTTCTGTCAAAATCTGAAAAAGGAATAAAATAAATTATGTAAATATCATGCATGTGGGGGAAGGTTGTATCAATTGTGAAACATAAAATCCCATGACGTCACACCTAACAACATCTCTGTTCACTGACAACAAATTTGCATATCACATTACCCATAATTCTTTTTAAAGGGTTTATCAGACTTGGCTGTAAAGACATAAAAGTTGAAACTACAAAGAACCGACCCTGATGCTAAATACGTCTTGCTCGGTGGTACGACTTGCAGTGAAATGGATTCGTTTTGTAGTGGACACTTAGGTGTAGGAAATACGACTTTAAATGTTGTATTGATTTATGTTTGTCACTTCAAAGGTGAGTTGGCGACAGGGAGGAAACGGAGACGAAATAGTTCCAGAGCCTCTTCACGCATTGGAGACATCCGCGAGACCACGTGCCTTCAATGGTCGTCTGCTCGTTATTCTCAATGTACAAATATGTCTTTCACTGATCTGGAATCGGGTCAGATTGGAACGCCTGTAATGAACCTTGTCGTGCTAAAGACCATTTGCGTTTTGAATAGCATAGAGCAGAGATCGTTACTCTCAGAAAAATTAACCCATAACCCTTTGAGTGCCAAATTGGCTTAGAAATTACTTTAAAGTGAATTAGAAGTGAATTTTATGCTGTTGAAAACCTAACCTGTAATAAATTGTTTATAAGAGCTCCTACAGGAGCTCTTTTAAACAAATTATCGCAGGATAGGTTTTTGCAACAGCCTATTTAGATTGGAATTTGAAGACAAATGTTGACCTTGGCACTTAAACTAACTCTTAAAGTTCTAGTCTGGTTCAATGAAGCTTTGGTGAAAGTAAGGTTTTGCATTTTCGGCTTGGTTAACGGATCCACCCAACTGAAAAATCCAAAATTGAGGGAAAAGATCACTTTCGAAATGGGTTTTTTTTATACCGCCAACTGAAAACTTCTTTTGGATTAAAAATATGATTGTGTTGGGTTTTTTTCTTTTTGAGCACAAGCGTTGAAATTTTTTGGGGGGAGTTGATTGTTTTGGCGAAAATTGCATCTACCTACACAATAATTATCCGTTACCAATAAACAAAATTACCTGGGGACATTTTTTTGTAAATCCAGACCTACCAACCCAATTTTTATAAGGAAATTCTACAAACAGTCTGGTCTACGACATATATACACTTTTAACTTACTGATTTCGTAACTCGTTTCATAAAGCTCTCGCTAGAATACATTAGATTACTAAACTCAGTACGAGTGAACAGTTCTAGTATCTGACGAGCGAAAGCTTTCTCTCATCAAATACAAGAACTTTCACGAGTTTCATAAAAATGGTACGAAACGGGGGCGAGTTTAGTATTTTATTTATTTACTCGCCTTCTAAAATGTAAAACATAACTTGAACTTTTTTCAACTTATTAACATTTTTAAAAAGTGTATATAATTACAAAAGATTCTACTTTTCAACTTTCACATATACATCAAAATTAATGAATTAACCATTAGTCTACCCAATTTTAGATTAGACGTAAAATTTTGTCACAAAGTTTGAAATGTTCTATCACCGCTCGTGAATTTGTTTTCTTCACTAGATTGCGTTTCAAGTGATTTGAGGATGTTACGCGCTTCTGTCCTAAACTAAACAATGTATGTATGGAACAATACTTTAATATACAAAGGTAACCCTTATCTCATCACAAAGTGCACTTACAAAGCACATTTTGTAGTAAATCAAATGTAGACACACCGCACATCGGCCATGACACCTTCTATCAATATCACAACTGTCACAAAGTTACGTAGCTCTTCCTTAAAATTCCATACCAGAAACAAATATTTTAGAGAAGATTTTATGGCAGTCTCAGTCAAAGGTTATTTTTCCCTCTTTTATTTAAATTAAAATAAAACTGACAAAATGTACAGATGCAAAACATCGTAACGGTTGTAAAATATGCACTTTCCAAAGAAAAACTCGTTTGTCTTTGGAAAATGCACAGTTTACAACAATTTGTTGCATTCGTAGACCAAATCCATTAACCCAGTGACATGGTTACGATGTCGTTAAGTTATGACGTCTTTATGAAACGGGGCCCCGAGAGGTAACAGCATCCACGACGGTAACCATTCCTCTACACAGGACGGTAACCCTCCCCCACTCCCTTCTAGTTGAACACGGACATAGACTGCCGATACCACTAGCATTCTAGTGTTAATAATCGTAAACTTAAATGGAACTCCAGTGCCCGCCGTCTACTCAGGCCCAATCGCCGATCAAAGACTGTCCGGACATAAATGGACATCTCTGTCCACTCGGGAACTAATAAGTACAGCATTGACATTTGCTGATATCGACTGGTCATTTCATCTTGACCGTTTATCAAGAAGAGTCGACCAGTAAATGACATCAGTAAAATAAGTTGACCGTTAAAGAAACACTCGCGGTTGCCCCTTGGCGGGAGGAACAGATGGTCAAGGCGGGAACTGGGTCTTCAGCAAGTCTCGTCTTTGAAGAAATCCTCATCAGTTGTCATTCAACTGTAATAGCCCTGGCTCTTAAGACTCAGAGAAAGGGTTGGTCAATGAAAAGTCCATCCTGAAGCTAAATTAGCCAATATGGTCAAGTGTCCGATGGTCGAATGAACGGGCATTTTGACGGTTGGGAGACTTGAATTGTGGTCAATAGTCTTGTTGGATCAGGAACGCGGAGTCTCCAGTCGGATCGGAACAATCGAATTTTCTTTATGCTCAATTTAAGCCGGGAGTCGGGGGAGATTTCTAATTCAACGCAGGTACTGGCGTTGTAATGAAATACACGACAGAATTAGACTAAATCGCGGGCAAACTGTTGAGCTACGGTTTGATAATTTGTCATCTTGATAAATGAAGATTGTTGCAAACAAGTTGGAATTGCGAGTGAACATTTGGGTCATCGGTTTACCTTTGAAATCTGTCTACTTTCCAAAGAAAAACTTGTTTTTCTTTGGAAAGTACACAGTTTACAACGGTAAACCCATGACCCACGTGTATAATGCACAGTTTACAACGGTTTTTACACAGTTTACAACGGCATTTGCAAACTGAATCCATTGGCTAAATTGAGGCTTGGGTGACTGTCATGGCGGCCATTGACGCCAACCTTCAAAACTAACTAATTCTTCTGAAATCTGAAGAAGGATCTATTGGAAGCCAATCAGATTAACGGAATACGACGAGGCGGGGGTTGTCAAATATGGATTTGCGACACGAGACGATTGCATTTGATTTACATTCTCGAAAATTATTGAAAACTCTGCACTGTCAAAGACATTTTTCAGTTTTCAAATACTAAATTCATTTTAATCTCTACCCTTTAAAAAACATTTCAAGTTAACAAGTTTCAAAATCGTTGTAAACTAGGCATTTTCTAACAAAAATGAGTTTTACAAAAACCAAATTGTTATAAAATGTGCACTTTCCAAAGAGAAAATTGTTTTTCTTTCGAGAGAGCAAAGTTTACAACAATTTTAACTTTTGTTATTCAAACCAATTGGTCCAAAATGACTTCCGGGGAAAAATCAGTTCACGTAATATAAAAAAAAATCTTATCATCTTTTCAAGACTAAATTCTTCGAAGCAAAAGTTTTTCCAGCGCAAGAAATACCTTTTTAACAGTGTGATCAATAATAACGATTTACTGCTCTCGATGTAAGTGCTCTACAGTCTTGCGGGTAAACGTACACGATCTTGGTTCATTTTGAAACCCTTTTAGTGTACATTATATACCCTCAACATGTGTTTATCTGAAACTCATGTACCGTTTAGTCTTATGACGATGACATCGAAAGATAACAAATATTCTTGCTGCGAAGGTTTAAAGCCACTTGCCAAAAATATTATTGAACAAATTACTCATTAAATGTTTTTTCGTTGTTAACACGAAGCAAATATGGGGCCTTTTACGATATTTGGCATTTAGAGTGAGCGGTCATATATAGAATGGTGTCATGAGATAGGAATGTAAATGTCAAATACTGAGTGACATTATAATTAAATACAATTAACATATCATTGTTTGATAATTATTAATGGGTTTGATTTACAAACAAGTTTTTCTTTGAAAAGTGCACAATTTACAACGATTTTCCCATTTGTAAAACTGCCACTTGGTCAACGCGTACAGGTTTGGTTTACAAATACATAAATCGTTGAGAACTGTACATTTAACAACAACTTAGGCATTTATTTGTAAACTGACCAGATTGTGCAACGAATTAACTTTTAAAGTGAAAAGGGTTTTCTTTTAAAACAACACGATTTCAACTGGGTACTGTTTTACGAAGAGGTCATAACTCTACAACGTCGTAAACAGTGTTACTGGGTAGATTTCATCTACAAATGCAAAATCTATCGTTGTTAACTGTGCACTTTCCAAAGAAAACTTGTTTTTCTTTCGAAAGTGCCTTGTTTACAACAATTTTTTTGCATTTTTAGATCAAATTCATTAAGTCAGTGACATGGTTTACGACGTCGTAAAGTTATGACGTCTTCGTATAACGGAACCCTTGTTTTGGTACTTGCATACGAAACATTTTGCGATACAAATACACAGTTGCAATGATTTTGGCATTTATTAATTAAGCAAGTTCTCCTTTGAGAAGTATACAGTTATAACGATCCTGGCATTTTAAAACCAAACTCATTTACCCACCTGATTGCTTGATCAGGAAATATCATGCTGTCGTTAAAAGCTTGTAACACGAGTGATTCTCTTACATTCTAGACTAGAATTGAAATGAAATTTATAATAAAAATGTCAACAGTTTTTAAATTGCAACTGCGAAACAACTGCGAAAACCTGTTTTACAGTAAACAGGAAACACAGAAACCCTGAACATCAACATTAATAAACACCTTAAAATTGCGATAACAAAAACAACTATTCAAATCAATTGGAACTTTTCGAAGTTGTTGAAGTAAGTTTTTCTTTGCCAGATTATTTTATTAAATATAAAATAAACAATTTTTAAAGAACAAAAACAATTCCGTAGCTCTTTTAAACAAATTACTACAGGATAGCTTTTTAACAGCTCATTTTTGGCGAAATTAGGACAATGAAGTACAAAAAAGGGCTCATCATTTAAGGGTTAAGCAAACTCTAACTGGAGAGGTTTGCGTGAGGTAGACAGAGTTTTTAGTTTCACAAACAAATTAACGTAACGGTTGCACTTTATGAGTTAACAAGGAATACGTCAATGCTGTAACAGTGAAGTAGAATCTAGCATAAACTTTTAAACCAAGTCTTCAGACAGTCCTCGAAATGTCAGTGGAAGTGGCACTGATGGGAAAATCCTCACAAATCCACAGTTGTGTCCTAAGAGACCTTCTCCAAGTAGCATAGCGGTAAGTAACAGAATGGAACGAAGTTCTTGATGCCAGACCAAACTCTATAAGGGCACTGAATGTATAAAAGTCAATTTCATTTTGTCACTTGTATGTATTCCATTTTAGTAATTGGAGAGGTAGGTCAAGTCCTATTTGTAATGTAAGCATGATTTATGTTGTGTTATATATGTTATAGGTCAGTTTAAAATATATACATACATACACACATACACGCTCATATATATATATTATACATATATAATGTTACAAGTGATGTTGCTCCGCAGGGGTAGACTGCCCAACTTTGTCATTAACAAGCTAAGTTCGAAAGAATTACACAACGATAATGTTTAAGAAGATGCTCCACTAATGTGGTTATGTGACTCAGTGAAACCTGCGAGTATCGGCTGGTACCTGCAAACCAATAGTGTTACTAAGTTAGAACATTTCAGTCTCTCCTCACTGCATGTCGAAAGGTTTCCAACACAGAGAATGACACCGAGTCCCCTGGGCGGGATTCGAACCCCGGATCTCCGAAGTCCAGCACGCTCACCACTGCACCGATATAATCAAAACATTGTATTTTGCATACGAAGAAGAAAAGAAATTTAGCCATGCTGTGATATCCTAAAAACTATTACCCATGTACCAATTTGCCTTTATTATGGACACAATCTCCTGTACAATTACTTGTTTTAGTTTTGGTTCCGTTTCATGAAGCTCCCGTGCGGCTAGGCCATCTTAACTTTCATCTTAGCATACCGATCTGGGTCCTGTTCTGCAAAGCGATCTTAAGCTAAGTTGATCGTAAGTATTGTTTTAATCAATGTCCTTATGAAGCTGTTTTTTTTATCATAGCCTTACGACTGTCGTATCGCAGAAATCAATTTTGAACCGGTGTCTAATGGTACCGGTTCCAAAGCCATTTCTGCACTACAATAATATATGCCAATGTCATATTTTAGCACTTCGATCAACTTAGCCTAAGATTGCTTTAAGGAAGGAGGCCCATATTCCAGTTCGTGTTTATAATCAAGTTATTATGAGATACGAAATTAACACTAGGCAATGATTTCAGTTTACAAATGCAAAAATCGTTGTAAACTGTTAACTTTCATAAGAAAAACTTGTTTTTCTTTGGAAAGTGCACAGTTAACAACGATTTTAGGGTATTTATAAACGTTACGTATCAGCCCAGTATACATGATTTACTTCCTAGACTGGTAGCTGGGATGATTGATGGGGTATCCGCATCTATTGACATCAAGCTTCTGGGCCAGGCCGCCCTTTTTGATTTATCATCCAGACGCATCACCGGCTAACGAGTTGTCGCCCCTTGGGAGCTCTTCAACTATAGGAGGCAATTAAATATACATGCAAGGAAAACGGAAACATAACAACACATCACTAGTGTGTATTTATATACATGTTTAGGGCTAGTACAAAATAGCACGGAATATAATTATGGATGAAGAAAAGTCGAAACTAAAACACAACGGCGTAATTGGTTTGAAAATACGAGAAATCGCCATTTTCACACAAAACCTTAACTATGTCAGCAGGTTAAGTAGACTGGATTTGATTTCAAATAATTGATGAAATCTCGGGTAAATCCGGTCTAATACTGAAAATAAATATCTTGCCACGTTTAATCACGCTGTGTATCAATTTTTCATTATGCTGATGGCAATATGAAACAGAATCCTTTTGGTGAATTATTTTTTGTTCGGTAACCTACTTTGGGGAAGCTGCAAAAAGTCAAACACAGACTTAAAGTTTAACTATAGGTTTCGCTTATTGGAAAGGATGTATATTTTTCATTTGACCTTCAGAGGTGTTTAGCAGACTGTCTGACATTTTAACGCTATTGAAAAGGTTATACTCTGATATAGACAATTAGGTCACAAAAGTATTATCACAAACAACGAAGGATATGAAGCTTATTAAAATTATATCTTTATGCTGCGCTGCGCTTAAATAGCGCAGCGCAGCGCAGCATAAGATCTGATTTTAATGAGATAGTGAATGGCCTTCGATCATCAGGTGTGGTAGAAATCTCATTAAAATTGGTTAAAATTAACAGCTGATGTCGTGAAAAGTGACATTTTTATCTGTTAAACACGCAAAAGTATAACTAAATGAATTGCTTTTAAGGCCGATTTCCATTGAGCTCATAGGTATTTAGTCTTGCTCCAAGACTGTGGAATGTTCATGCAACCTTGTCGAGTCTATAAAATAAGCAAGTCTAGGAGTTACCCAGTCTCCAGAAAAATAAATACGTTGGGGTTTTTTTTAAAATGAAAATTGAAAAAGGTATTTCATGGACTAAATTTTGGTCTAATAGGTAACTTAATGCGTGATAATTCAACTGTCAAGAGAGATTAACAAAGTGAATGTAAATATGAACACCGTATTCGTAAACCATTAACAGTCCGTGATATAACTTGTGTTCGCGAAAAGAATGTGCATATTCTGTTCAACCGGTATTTTACGCTATACACGCAGTTGTTCAAGAACATATGTGCATGTCCTGTTCAACCGGTAGTTCTCGCTATATACGCAGATGTTCAAGAACATGTGTGCATGTCCTGTTCAACCGGTAGTACACACTATACACGCAGTTGCATACACATATCAAAGACAAATTGTGAGGGGATATAAAAATGCCATAAATTATTGTAATTGTATACAATTTACAGTTTGTGTTGCAGCAGTAAAAAATTAACGGATTCATATAATATACAGACTACACCACTGTACAAAAATGATTAGTTAGTTTCCGAAATTGAACTAACCCTCAGGAATTAGTTGTTTATTTGTGCTCGTTTCCCCAACAGCACTGCCCAAATCGCAGCTCGGAAAAACTTGTTTAAACTTATCCTAAGGTATTTCGTTTCAAAAATGTCCTCTCAGAGAGCTTTTTCAAATAAAATACTACGCCATCGGAGTACAAAGTTATCATGTTGCCATTTGTAAACCAAACCCATTGGTTCAGTGAAATCAAGTTTCTTTGCGCCATCAATCAAACAAAGTTTGTGAACAAATGCCAAATTCATTGTAAACTAAACAATCTTTGTGCACAGGTTACAATGACTTAACATTATAGATGTTATGAGGGAGATATATTGTTTACAAGAACTTTTGCATTTGTAAACCAAACCCATCGGTCGACAAAGCCACTGTGACCTCAGTGATCAAGTTTCATTCCTCAATCAATCGTTCGAACGTAACGAGACGCCAATTCCTGGAACAAACTCCTCAACATTCCTCAAAAGGACTCACGAGCAATGGGCTTTCTGAAGAACTCACAAAATTAAATTTAAAACAGATTTGGAATCGGCGAGAACTGATACAAATCCTAATTGCATTCAGCGAATTTCCTATTCTTGACGTGTTTGCGGAATTCATTCTTTTAGCCTTTGAAGAAAAAGTCAATTTAATGATCGCCACTAATACCAAGCGCTGCGGTTGAATCGAAGATAGGTCAGTGCAATATGGGGGGAATAAAGCTGAACTGCTTGGTCAGCAAATATCGTAGAGCAATTTAATTTAATCAGTAAAGGACAATTTGGCAGTTTTGTTGTCAGATGATCTCCGTTCAAACAGTCGAGGCAAGCCCGGCGGTCTTATGTTTCGATTGCAACTAGTTGTAGGAAAGCTGTGTCATTTTGATAGTATTTTTAAACACGATCCAATAACTTTTCGTGTCGTCCCGTTGCAGATACTATTTTCCTGATCAATTATTATCAGAATAAATGTCCGGTATTTCAGGTTTTTTTGGTTAATAATGTTTGGGGAAATACATCAGAATAAAGTTTAAACTTTCTCGGCGCCGAATAAGAATAGATTGACTGATGCACCTGCGGTAGTAAATAAATATACGACGGCGTTATTTTAGTAAGGTGAACGGTGTTTAATTTTTGTGATATTGTCGAAAGTGATATTGACATTGTGTCAATCAACCTAAACTTTTTGTGAACTTCCACTTGAAGTATTTTTAAAGTGTATTTATCTTAAACTAATATTAGCATTGCCGGAGAGTGTCAGATGTAGAGGAGGGGGGATGGGAGAGCAAGTATGGATGAAGGTGTTAAGTGGGGATAAGAAGAATGCATGCACACATGAAATATATATATCAAGCAAAAGAAACATGAAACATTGATCAAATACAAATAGTCCGAAGATTGCTAAATTCAAGAGGGGTGAGTGGTGGGGTGAGTCGCGTGGAAGGGGGGCAATATGACTTAAAACTGTAAATACTTGTGCTGTTCAAAACGTACATTGGAAATGTACATAAATTAATCAGGAGATTTCCATTGGTTTGATGAAATTTCCATAGGAAATCTCATCAAACCAATGGGAATCCGCTAAATATTTTGTATACATTTTTTCTTGTGATAACCTTTGGTCTTTTGTTTAAAAGAGCTCCTGGAGCTTTTTTAAACTAATACTTACAGGTTAGGTTTAACAGCCTATTTACGCTAAAATAAATAAACTCTGTAATTAAATTGTTTACAAAAAAACTGATAATCTTTTTTAACAGCCGATTACGTTGCAATGAATTGTTGCGCCAAGCACTCTATTGGCTAATCAAAAATATGACTGCACGTCTCTCTTTAATAATTGAATCAAGTTGGGCAGAGAGATCTATGTTCGGATATTCTTTTTATTGTTTGATTTAAGAATGATCTGCCATTTCTGAAATTTCATTTCATACACCGATTTTGATAACTTTGGGGGCCTGTCAAATCGTACAGCCCCGTTGCGCATTCTCCACTCTGCATATAGGATCTGAGAGTCACCCATAAAAGGTCGTGTCCAGTTGACCCCTGAAAGCGACTAATCAGCGAGCCGCTTGCACGGTCATGAAAGTGCGCCATTCGGAATTTTTGGTTAAATAATGCACCTCGAATGAGCATTCCGATTGACACCAACACAAGATGGCATGCAGAGTGGAGAAAGTGCAACGGGACAGTAGGACTGGTTTTAATGAGATTGTGCTGTCGCAGGTCGTATGGAGCGATACTGCGATGGCCTCTTTCAGCCATGTTAATTTATTTAAATGTTCGAGCCATGTCAATACCAGAAATGTGTCTGCCATGCATATCGCACCGTGCTGTCACCAGGTCGTATCTTTCTTTCGCCATGTCTTATTTTTCTTTTACCATGTTGTATCGTGCTTGTCGTATCGTCTTGCCGTGTCGTGATATCACCATATACTTTACTTTGTGATAAGTGGTTCTTACACTTGGTTCCTGTTCCTCAAAGCGGTTTTAGTGTTAAAATGATCGTAAGTGTTTTTTGAAGTTGGTACCGAATGGCACCGGTACCAACGCGATCTCTGCGCTACGACAATCGTAAGTCAGTGTTATATATGAGCCTTTACGATTAAATTAGCCTAATGCCGCTTTGATAAATGGAGCCCTGATAGCAGAATGATGCAATACGATCAAAGAATAGAGCAGGCGACATAACTTATTCAAAACCAACCATGACTCTTTAAACCATGTTTATCTCTTATAATACAATGGCGTAATATATTAGCATACTCCAAGGAAACATAAAATATTAATAAATACAATAAATACTATCAAAATAATAAAAGAATACAAATAATGCAAATTAGTAGTACGACCATAACACAACCACATTATGTTTTGTTCTGTGCATACAATTCGGGCGTGGAACTTTAATTTTATTTAGTCCGTTTACTTTATTTAAAATATGCCACGTTTCAGTATCGAAACTATCAAGGTAAATTATGCTAGTATCGACACTGTAACTACTGAGTTAATAGATGTGGTTTACAAGTGCATAAAATGGTTGTAATCTCTGCACTTTCCAAAGAAAAACTTGTTTTGCATTTGTAGACTAAATCTATTAACCCAGTAATATGGTTTATGACGTCGTAAAGTTATGACGTCTTTGTAAAACTGGGCCCTGGTTAATCCATGCTACGACACCTTCGTTACTCTGTGATGCATACCTCAGAACACACGCCAAGATTCTGTTGATTCATGTTATGTGTCAGTAAAAACAGCTGTCCATTAAAATGGCACGTCTTTGCTCTCAGGAAGTGCGGAAGACGAAACACTTACTAACAACAATGATTGTGCCGATGTTACATGCATTACGTGAATCGCAAGTTAGAAAGAAATTCCACAGATCTTTTAAGTTAGAGAAATTTGATATGTAAAAAAATATTGCTGTATTGTAAATTGCTTTACTATAAATATATCGTGAGCTTTAGTGCAGAAGGCCCCTATGTTAATGTTATTAACGTCTAACTCGTTTGAAAAAACAATTCTGATTGGTTTGAAAGGACCACAAGGATTTCTGAGGATTTGATTGGGTGATAGTGATGATGACGCAACTTTATAATTGACAGAATGTTTCTGGGGTATACATCATAGAGTAACGGAGATGTCATAGCATGGATAATCCACGATGAGTGAATACAACACCACTAACCTGCTCCGTCAACCGTGTCCCCCGTGTTCTGGAGGAACTCTGTAGCAGCCTGCATGTGTTTGGGCAGATCATCCTGGTAGTCTGTCAACAGTCATTCATGTTAACCCTTAAAGTGCTAAGCCCAACATTTAAATATTCAACATCCAATTCCCAACCAAAATAGGCTGTTAAAAACCAGATTGCAGATTTTAGTTTTCAAATTCCAACTGATACAGGCTGTTGAAAACCTATCCTGTGATAATTTGTTTAAAAGTGCTACAGGATAGGTCATAGTTTAAGACCGGCTGAAATACACTCAGCACTTTAATGGTTAAAATTTGATATCAGGAAAAAAATATTTCGATAAAAAAAAAAAAAATCCCGACTGACCTGCCTTAAATTAGTACATCGAAAATAATTTTGTCTTCTTTAACGAAAATCTCAGGCGACTGCTTAAATCTTTAACTCAGTTGATTGACTAGGTAGATTACAGCTGGTCCCAAGGACTTACAGGTCGTAATTATTTTGGCCTTGTAGTGCATGTTACCGATCAAATACGGCATATAGTTTACCGATAAATATAATTTAGAAACACTGTTAAATAGCAGTGTTTAACCCTAGTGTCCAACTAATTTTAAGTGCCTTAAAACTGTAAATTTACCTAAAGGTGTTAAAAATATATCCTGTGATAATTTGTTTAAAAGAGCTACCAAGAGGAGCTCTTTTAATTTTTTTTATCACAGGATAGATTTTCAACAGCCTGTTCAAAA